>JAWZYT010003856.1:0-142500 GCA_034508575.1 Petrolisthes manimaculis | reverse complement strand
CGTGTGTTCTGTGTAATCCTGTGTGTATTAGCGTGTGTTCTGTGTAATCCTGTGTGTATTAGCGTGTGTTCTGTGTAATCCCGTGTGTATTAGCGTGTGTTCTGTGTAATCCTGTGTGTATTAGCGTGTGTTCTGTGTAATCCCGTGTGTATTAGTGTGTGTTCTGTGTAATCCCGTGTGTTCTGTGTAATCCTGTGTGTATTAGCGTGTGTTCTGTGTAATCCCGTGTGTATAAGCGTGTGTTCTGTGTAATCCCGTGTGTATTAGCGTGTGTTCTGTGTAATCCCGTGTGTATTAGCGTATGTTCTGTGTAATCCCGTGTGTATTAGCGTATTTTCTGTATAATCCTGTGTGTGTTAGCGTGTGTTCTGTGTAATCCCGTGTGTGTTAGCGTGTGTTCAGTGTAATCCCGTGTGATAGCTTGTTTCTGTGTATTATAACTCAGCAGGTCATAAAGAGGAGTGATCCACCCCTACGACACACTTTGAGGGGTGCACCTTTAGGTCGTACTGCTGCAGGCGACTGAAGAGTTCCCTCAGGTGCTGCCAATGTTGAGAGTTTGTGTCTAAAGCAACTAGAATGTCATCTATGTAGACGACGGTATAGTCCAGACCATGCAGCATCTTATCCATGAACTGTTGGAATGTCTGGGTGGCGTTGCATAAAACGGAAACTCAAACAGGCCGAATGGGGCCGTGATTGCCATCTTCATGGTGCCCTCCTAGGCAACAGAAAATCTGGTGAAAAGCTCGGACAAGGTCAATATTTGAAAATACCACACACCCATGGAGCTTGGGGTGGAAGTCCAGAAAGTGTAGTATTGGGTACCTGTTGGGGATGATAGTAGCGTTCAGCGCCCTGTAATTGCCACATGCCTTTCATTCACCTTCCTGTTGCTTGGGGACCATGTGAAGAGGCGACGCCCATGCAATGTCAGGCGGTCTTGAAACTCTCTGTTGGATCATGAAATGGAACTCCCTCTTTGCCATCTCCAATCTCTCGGGGAGAGGGGCATCCTCTGGGGTTAAGCAAAGGCAAGGGGGCCAGTCGTTGTGATAGTGTGGCGGATACCTGGGTCATGTGTGTGCTGTATGTTGGAGGTGGAGAGTAGATGAAGAAATTCGTGTATTATGTGTTCGTAAGAGTTAGTGTGTGTTATGTGCGTGATGGTAGGTGTGGAGTGTCGGCAGTATTTGGAGAGGATAATGGCTTCTGATGGTTGGTGGATGAGTTGTGATCTCTTGGCATTGATCAGAAGGTAGTGTGTAGCTAAGATGTCAAGACCTCTGCTCCTCATGCCATAAGTAGCAAATGGTGACATATTGGTAGCTAGGTCAGATGCCAACGAGAAATTTGTCCCCAAACTCTAAGTCCTACACCCACAGGAGAGTGCGACTGGTGTAATGATGTGTATGTCCAGGCTTGCTGACGTGTTGCTGGGCAGGTGGTAGTGGAGCGTTGGCAAAGTTTGTGGCAGTGTTGTAGTTGGTAGTAGGTGGTGCGTGAAGATGGTGCTGCTGGTGCGTAGGTGTGTTGCTGGGAGGCCCTAAGTTGGATGTCATTGAGTGGGCGGTAGCATGGAGGGCGTTGTCTTGCCACCGCCTTATTTGTTTCCCTGAGTTTGTCTGGCAGTAAGGCAAACGAGGGGTGGCAAATGCGTACAGCATGGCCAAACCTCTGGTAGTACGTGCATAGGTTAGGGTTCTGCCACTGTTGTGGTGTGTTTGCAAGTGTGTGTCGAGTAGCAGGGGTAGTTGGCAGACTGGTGATGCCCACTGGTGTTGGCGATTTTGTAGGCATTTAATGTTGAGTGCTTGCAGATGTTGGGTTAAGGAGTCGTACAGTTGTGGTGTCAAGTCTGGATAGTAGTGGAGCAAGCACACACGAGGTAGCTTGAGCAGAGTGCCGTGCCACTGGCGATTTACAAAGAGGTGAGTGAGGTGAGACAAGGTAGCAGCACGCATGCAGGCTGGTCTGCAGCAGAGTCAGGCAGTGGGTACTGGTGCTACGCAGGGCCTGCACAGCCAGGCAGAGGGGTAGCCATACTTGAGGTGTCTAGCCTCATCCTACTGGGTGCGCGCAACCAGTGGGGTAGACAACCGACGCACGAGGAGAGTGTTGGCTCGCTTCTCTACAATATCTACATATCTATCTTTCTATCTTCTCTCTCATTTCGTCCAATATATATTCTCTCTCTCTCTTTTGCATAATAAGGGGATCCGGGGGTTTGTTTGCATGTCGTCGTATGTCTGGCACACCGAGATGTCAACTCAATTTTTTCCTATGGAAAAGTACAGTAAATCATGACAAGTTAAATTACAGCCGGTGGTAAAACTCGTGTCGCATCACTCACTCGGCAGTTAACCCCTACGGTCTGGGTGACATCATATACCGTCGGTACGTGCAGTCCGGATGACAATTTAGACCGTCATAGTTATTTCCCGCCAAGTAGGGCTATGTTGGGCGGGTTTTTTCAGCCTAGCGGGCTAGCAGGCATGCTCACATTAGCGCTCGGCTCCCCACTCAGTGTCCTCTTGGCTGTCACGATGGCTGAGTCAAACAAAAAGTTCTCCCGCTTGTCCGAATTTGTGCGCGCCACTAACACCCGCTAGCTACCCACCACATCAACTCATTATTCTCTACCTCAACAACAACAACGCCCTCCACAACACCTTTCTGGCTTGGCCATTGGACGAGAATTGGAATTATCTGTGTCTGCGTTCGATAGTGATGAACATATAAAAGTGATTCTGATACAGACTGGCCTGGGGAGAGGATTGTGGTGTTTACGATGGAGGAGGAGGATATTATCACCTCTGTTCAGCCTGCCTCCCTAGGTGAGCCAGCTGTGAGTGTTTCATCGCAAATTGCAACCTGTGTTGAACCTTTTGCAATAACGCCTGGTGTTTCTCCAATTGCTGGGCCCAGTGGAATTTCCTCCTCATCCACTCGCTTCCTGGCAACTCTTTCACCCCCTAAAAAAAAAAAGGAGGCTACATTTTACCTCTTCCTCATCATCGGGTGAGGATACTCTTCCAAGAAGAGGAGGAAGAAGCAAGAGGAGAGTGACAAGAGTAAGAGGAGGCAGGAGAACAAGGAGGGTTATCTCACAAGAGATAGCACCCTCGCCTGACGCTGATAACCCTCTGGAAATCGACACACAAGACTTGACTCTCTCTCGTGCCTTTCCTTCAACCTCACCACAACCACGACAACCGTCTACCTCACCATCTTCGCCACAACCACAACAACCACGACCACAACAACCACAACAACAACAACAACAACAACAACAACAACCACCACCACCACAACCACGACGACACGCCAGACAAGGACAAGTACTTCGTCGTGCTATAATTGTGTTTCATACAGACAGTGTGTGCTACACTCTGTCCCAGTGACTGCCACTCGCTGGCACCTTTAATAACCTTTAATTTTATGACGTGGCTGCAGTGTCGTGGATTGTACGGGAGACGAATGATTATAATCAAGTCGTCAATAACTGGTTGCACAGAAGGCAACGGGAGCATTCTCACATGCAAGAATGGGAGGATGTGACCGTTGCTGAAATGTATGTGTGGATTGCACTAACGTTGCTGATGCCACATACGAAGAAACATTGGCTGCAGGTTTACTGGAACACGGATAACTTATTATTTACACCTATCTTCGGGAGATATATGACAAGGGATCGCTACAGGGACATAAGTGTTTTCGAATTTGCTTTGTGCGAATTTGCTTATATTCGACATTAAAAATATTATAATTAATTAATTAATTAATTCTGATGTTGAAGTTAGGGAAATTCCCTCAAGCAGACATGGCAACACTGGCTCTCAGTGTTTTGTTAACATCCCACTCGTGGCTAGTTCAGCCAGTTTATTATTTGTCAAGATTACATCACATTAAGTGTTAATGGCTGCTTTATTTAAACTTTATTTACATCTTAGTGTTACATATAGCTTTAGAATGATACATTTTTAAAACATGTTCACTTTATTAGTCAAATAAATGTGTGTTTTTTTTTAAACTTTGTTTCTTATGGGGAAAATAGGTATATTTTATGCGATTTCAGTTTGTACGGTGCCTGTAGGAACCCATACCTCGCACAAAATGATAATTAACTGTACTGACCAACCTCCACTTCACCAACAACCTGGGTCCCCCCCCCCCCCCGAGTGATAGACTGTGGAAAATTCGGACTATTTTGTCAATGGTGCTGCAGAATATCCGTGCATTCTTACGACCATTCCAGAAAGTGGTAATCGACGAGTCTCTCATGCTCTTCAGAGGTAGACTGTCCTTCATTCAATATATCCCGACTAAGAGGCACAGATTTGGCATAACATTTTATGTAATCTATGACTGTCAGACGGGATATGTTTTAGATTTTGTAATTTATACGGGTTCAGATGTGGATATCGTTGAGAATGATCCTCATGGCTTCTCAGGTGCTGTAGTAAAGCACCTGATGGACCATTTCCTTGAGCGAAACCACATTCTGTACACGAATAATTATTACACATCTCCATTGTTGAGCCAGTTCCTCAAAGAGCACAAAACGGAATCCTGTGGCACTGTTCGTCCCAACAGGAGGTGGTATCCAGCCTTCCCTGCAACACATCGGGGCGACTGTGTCACAAAAAAATCTGGCCTTCTACTGGCACGACAAGAGTCCAGTGCACATACAAAGGAATACAAAGGACACTCAAACAGTAACATACCTACTGGTCCTTACGAAGCTGCTTGATTTTGCTATTCTATCTAACCTACAAGAGTGAGGGAAAGTATATCAAAGAAGAAGGCTCCTCCCCACCCCCCACTCCCTCCAGCCCAACCTGGCAGGAAATGAAAAGATACCATGTAGTATGGAAAAAGTAACTTGGAATTTATATAGGACAACAGAAAGGTTCATACACTATGTCTCAATATACAGTACATTTATATATATATATATATATATATATATATATATATATATATATATATATATATATATATATATATATATATATATATATATATATATATATATATATATATATATATATATATATATATATATATATATGCGTAATTCCGCAAGGAAGGAAAAATAAACACGGAGTCCCAAGCGCTTTCGTGTATTCACATCTTCAGGGGAAATACAGAATGTAAAAGGACGGTTGCTGAGAGCCACCTTATATACAGATACAATTAATAACAAAAAATAATTCAGGACTACATCCACGTAGAGCACGTAAGTATGTAGTCCTGAATTAATTGATGAGGAATATGGATTTATCTCTGTCATTGGAGCAAAATTAAAATACCCCAAACCATTTTTGGATAAAGCCTTAAAATTGGCAAGAACATCATTTTATAGGGTTGAACCTCCCCTACCCTGTGACAATAAAAACTTACTGATATTACCCTACAGTCATAAATTTGCCCAAATCCCTCATCTTCTAAGAACATGGAATGTTAATGTTGCCTTTTGCAAAAAGTACCTTGTAAAGAATGTAATATGTTCTATATAGGACAAACTGGAAAAGACATTTCAACCAGGGTCAAACAACATAAATATAATGTTGGGACCGGACAAGAATCTAATACTTTATTTATTCATATGAGAGATAATAATCATTGTATTGACTGGGATAATGCTTCGTCAATCATGTCTTGTAATTCATCCGTAAATTGAAACATCATAGAGTCAAGTTTGATTAAACACACAGAAAATATTAATATGAATTTAAACAATGGTATGTACAAGTTGGATATTATTATTATTATTATTAGTAATGATCAGTGAACAGGCTGGGAGAGAATAAAATTATTCATAGATCCGAAGACCCCCAGACTACGACCACGATCACGGAAAGTTATATTAAAAAAAAAAAAAAAAAAAAAAAAACTAATCTAACCGACAGAGCCAACGATTAGCACGAGTCTTAAAGCCGCTAACTCCTACACCCTCAAAAACAGAATCAGCTAACCCATTACATGTTGCAGTTAACCTAGGTATGAATGATCTTTTAAACTGAGACGTCCTACACACTGGAATACTTAGCACGTTACGATGGGCCGAGGCTGCACCACGAGTGACACGACCAGCTACAAATGGTGCAGGAAGCATCTCATTCAAAGGATGCAGGCGGTTAGACCAGATCTTGTAGTACATACAAAGCGCCGACACACTACGCCTGTGCTCAAGATCACAGATTCTACCCCCTCCCGCAATAAATTCTGCACATCTAACCACTCTATCCAACAATGTTCAAGAATAGGGAGCACAAAACATTTGAAACACCGGACTAACAAATTACGATCACCCAAGACTCGCCAAACTCTACGCATAATACCAATCTTCTGGGAGACCGATTTAGCGAGAAAACGTAATTGCTTCTCAAATGTAAATTTAGAATCAAAGTGAACACCAAGAATAAGAAGATCACCGGATTCAACCAAGTTCACTCCACTTAACACCAAGTTAGGGAACCCAGGCAACAATGTACGACTCCTTGACACAATCATAGTCTTAGTCTTATTAGCATTTAATTTCATGCCCCACATCACACACCAATCACTGATCCTCTGAAGATCACTATTTAAAGATTCTGTAACAGAAACGCGCATATCACGTTGCTTCACTTCAGCCAGAAGAGTAGAATCTTCTGCATATCCAATCAAGGTATTCTCTAAATTAGAGTACATATCAGCAGTATACAGTAAAAACAGTATGGGCCCAAGTACACTACCCTGAGGAACGCCTGATACAACTCTAATCCATTCACTATGAGAGCCATCAACCGTAACACATTGTGTCCTATTACTAAGGAACTGTCCAATAACCGACAACACACTACCACCCACTCCCACCAACCCCAGCTTATGTAAAATTACAGAATGATTAACTCTATCAAAGGCAGCACTAAAATCTAGCTGAACAATCCTAGTTTCACCACCACAATCTAAAACCCCTTGAACCATGTGAGATACTGTGAGTTTGTTAATAAGATAAGTCCTACTGCTATTCCTTAATGATTGAGGATAATCTTAGGTTTAGAGGTAATGTCAGGTAAATCCTTGTAGCACCATATGGGTGTATATATTGCTTTGTACTCGAAGTGGCAACACCTTCAGGTTGCCAGTTAGTTATTAAGTGTAGCTTTATATAAGGTGTCTCTCGGCAATCATTCCTCTATGACTGAGGATAATCTTAGGTTTAGAGGTCATGTCAGGTAAATCATTTTTAGCACCATATGGGTGTATATACTGCTTTGTACTCGAAGTGGCAACACCTTCAGGTTGCCAGTTAGTTATTAAGTGTATCTGTATATAAGGTGTCTCTCAGCAACCATTCTTTTACATTCTGTATTTCCCCTGAAGATGTGAATACACGAAAGCGCTTGGGACTCCATGTTTATTTTTTCCTTCCTTGTGAATTTACGCATATTCCTGGATCACGTGCCACCAAGTGATTTAATTGCGTATATATATATATATATATATATATATATATATATATATATATATATATATATATATATATATATATATATATATATGGCTGAATTACGCCCTACACTCTATGCTGGGACTGTTCTACTCTTGTCGAAGTATATATAATAAGTGAACTGCGGTTATTCGAGTGTGAATAGTTGTCGGTTCGAGTTATTTGCTAGATACTTGTCTAGGTGACGTTTGAACGAATCTACTGTTGCACAGTTTATAACATCGGAGGTCAGTCGGTTCCAAATGTTTACGATACGATTAAAAAAGAAAAATTTAGCCTCATTCGTGTTAAAGCGTTTTCCGACGGTCTTAATCCCGTTATTCCTGGTAATATTTCTATTGTCGATGTTGAAGTAATTACTGGCATTTAAATTACTGAAACCTTTGAATATTTTGAAGACTTCTATAAGGTCTCCTCTTAGTCGCCGTTTGCTGAGGCTATATAGATTTAATTCCTTTAGTCGCTCTTCATATGGTTTATTTCGTAATCTGGGGATCATTTTAGTTATCCTGTCCTGTACTCTCTCCAGTTTTTCGATGTCTTTCTTGTAATATGGGGACCACATCTGTACACATTGTTTACGCTAGTCATTATTGTCAATATTGCGTGTTTTCGCACATTTGGGAAGTTGTGTACAGTCACGAGCACTAATATGTATCCAGGTATGCTTCGAATACCAAGAGACAGTAAACATATACACAATAAGATCTACATTGGGATTAGTGAGTTGGTGAATTGGAATGTTTAAAGCTTCAACCAAAATTGTTTACTTATTAGTGCTCGTGACTGTACAAGCCGTGGTGGTCTCTAGTGAGTTCAGTAAGTTGCAACAGTCGAGCTTCTGCCGTCGCTTCGTGAGGACTGAGGGACAGTTGCTGCGCACACCAACTTCCTCCTCTGCTTCGTAAGTGTTTGATTTGTTTCTTTTTATCGTGGAGAAAATTCACCAATTCCTTTATATAAGTTGCAGTTAATTAAATCTTTGGTATAATTTGTTTCAAATTACATAATATAAACCGAGAAAGTCAAGAAATTAAATAATAGAGCTGGTGTGTTGTTTCCAGGTTAAATAAAAGTTAACTATAGGATAGCGCTTTCCAATAATCTTAGCAGGAACATTTTTTATTGGTTCTTCCAAAATTAGGTCGAGACAATGTAAAAATAATCTTATATGTTGAAATTAGAATATTAAGAACATAAAGGCCTATAATATCTTTATTGTATTTACTTATCAAACTTCATGGACTGATCCTTATTTTATTGTACTTTACTTTTTGCTTATAATCTTTTAATTACTATATACCGTGGTACTCTACTATATTTCACAACATTTGTACCCAATAAACTACATACTTCATATATATATATATATATATATATATATATATATATATATATATATATATATATATATATATATATATATATATATATATATATATATATATATATAATGTCATTTCCTATATAATAAGCCTATTTATACATTTAATATTAACATTTGTTTTAACTCATCCGTTTCTTATGAATATTTGTATAGGGCATTGTAGTGTGTCTCGGCGTCATCGTACTGTTACTATCACTATCAATGTTCGTGTGTTTGGGTTGATTCAACAGTCATCAATGTGTGTCGGAGTTGTTGTTGTAATACCCTTCAGATGATGTGTAGCAAATGTGTAAATGAATATACGAGGTGTAGGTACGAGTGTAAGAAGTTGCAGCCGGTAGGGGTGTAGCTACGAGTGTAAGAAGGTGTTGGCAGAAAGGTAAGAAGGTGCAGGAGAGGAGGAGGAGTGTTGTTGTACAGTGTGAGGGTGTGTGTGTTACCTGGGTGTAAAGAAATAACAATGGTTTGGCAGTGGTATGATATATTATGGGGTGAGGTGTGTGTGTGTGTGTGTGTGTGTGTGTGTGTGTGTGTGTGTGTGTGTGGTGGGGCTTTTGGAATGTGGATGGTTGATCTGATCTGGAGAGAGAGAGAGAGAGAGAGAGAGAGAGAGAGAGAGAGAGAGAGAGAGAGAGAGAGAGAGAGAGAGAGACATAATTTTCTTTCACACGTGGACCTTTGGTAAAGTGTCCGTTTCCACAGTGGTCTTTCACGACACAGTTTGTTAGCGCGCTAACCAATATTATAAGCATTGGTGAGGAACTTTGGAACATTGGTTAGGAATCTTTGGTGAAGGAGATACCTCATCAACCGAGAGTAGTAATTATATATTATTGAAAATATTGATATAATTTGCATACCAAATTATTATATTCCATTGTGTAATGCATGTCCATGTTTTTTATAGAAGGCATCCACAGACAAGGAAAAATAGCAAGACTGTATTATTTTGACGAAAATAATCCTGAACGAAGTAAATTCACGTCTGTCGTCTGCTGCACTTTAACTCGGCTGTGCATCACAGCACTTCATTATTTTACATCTATTGTTCTTCCAACACGTTACTCCAAGTTCATTATAGATAAGCCTGTGAAACATCTATTAAGGTATAACTTTATGCAAGTACTTGAAACTGAGTAGAGGGAACCAATTATAACTCAAATTAACACTAGTACAGATATGTCAAAGAATAATCTTCTGTAAGGTATAATTTGTGCAGTTTGCATGATCTTTTTAATCAAATAACCTGCTAGGACAGTAGACAAATGTATTATTAAAACATTCATTATGTACTTGAAATATATTTAACATCAGCATTTCTCAAGTTTTATGTATATATGATATAACGACCTTGTGCTCTACTGTATAATAAGATTCATTAAGGTAAGTTTCTGATAATAAGCAGAGGAGCCTCGTCACGAGGAGAAATTGTTGTCGTCAACTCGTCATGTCTTTTCTCTTCCAAGTTCCTTCTGCTCAGAGGTAACAGTTTATATCTTGGCGTGAGTTTGTTATAGTTCCATGGCCAATATCCACCACTCAGGTGTACCAACTCTTCCAGGGGTTTGTTTGCGCAGCCACAAGGTTTGTTGGCTAGCAAACCAAAGATCAAACGTATGTGGAAACGGAAAGGCTTATTGAATCGAGGCTCACCATGTTGGTGATGGTTTTTATTTGTTCGCTAACATATCGACTGTGGAATCGGCCCTGTGACCCTAAACGGGATGATATTGTATCTCGGAAGAATCTGTTACCTTGTTCTTAAGTGTGTAGTTGGTAGCAAAGCTGGCGATGTGGTTTTCAGTCAAGGCATAAAGTAAAACTTCACTTGATTTAAATAAATTATTTAGTCTGATTTAACTCTATGGGAATTCTGTGCCCAGTCTTGTGTGCCTCTCTGTGAAGTCCAGGGAAATGCCTTGTGTAATATGTGTTCTAAGTCCAGATATGTCCTGAATGTAAGTCTGTTCTCCTTCTGCTTATGTATGGTTATGTACCTTAGTTGCCATACAGTCTCTAGATACAGTATTACCAATTTGGTGAGGTATTATATTTTACAGACATTTCTCTCTCTCTCTCTCTCTCTCTCTCTCTCTCTCTCTCTCTCTCTCTCTCTCTCTCTCTCTCTCTCTCAGTGAAAGGAAGGGTATTATTGTCCAGGTAGCTGAGGGAACACTTGGACATGGTTTATGACCAGCGTTAATTAATGTCTTTATGATCCAAAGCTGTGCTTGGAGAGATAAGAAGGTTGTGTGACCTGCGTTAATGGTCATTTTCTGCAGCTGGGGAAGGTATGTTAATGGTGTTTGGAGAAATTAAAATAGATTAGAAAGGTAAACAGCTGCCTGGTTTAATGTCTACCAGGTTTCAGGCGACTGTGAGGGAAGATATTTTGAAAGTCCATTTGATCCTTATCCATTTGTTGTGGAAGGTCAGGTACTGCCTTAATGGCTTTGTTTATGGCTTTTAGGTGTACATCGCTCAGGCCTCTACGGAAATATCTGTCCCCAGATATTATATTAATTGTGGGGCAACAGATTTACAATACTCATATATATTCACAGTTGAACCATGTAGAGGAAATGGACAGAGAAGCTAGGAAATTAACAACTGAATACATATTTTCTGAGCATGAGTAACCAACACATGAATCAGTAAGTCGGTATTCATACATCAGACCTAAATATTAATACAAAATGGACATCAAAGTCATTGACACACTGTATACATAAATTAACATCAATACATTGGAACATAAAAACAAATCATCTTAAAAGTAATTTGTTGAGCTAGGTGCTTCTCTGTGTGTGTATTTATAAGTTAAACCTATGCTGATGTTTCACACATTAATTAGGGGTAAGCCTTGATGGTATAGCGAGGCTATAAAAGAATAATTAAAATATTCTTTTCGAGATGAGATAACACAGTATAACGACTATAGACCTTTCTTAAAAGCAATATAGGAAAATCACAGTACATGCCATAAGGACAAAAAATGGAACTAATAATTTAGGTAGCAAAATTTCGTGCCCAATATATGGAGGGAATAAATTACCAGATAAAGATATTTGAATCACACTATCATTGTTTTTTTCCCCGAAACTACTGATAAATAGGTGATGTTAATTAAACAAGTCGATATTATATGATAAATGTTGAAAACTGGAGGAGAGTGTCATGTTCTTTTATATTTACTAGGTAATGTAATGATTCTCTTGGATTGTATTTCACATGAATCTGCTGCTTTATAGTAGCCTTTAACAAATACCGTGGGTAGTTTCATTAAGACAGATCAATGTTAATCAAGTTTCATCATGGAAGTATAGATAGTGGAAATTGAAAAAAATTACCATGAATGATAGTTTCATTAGTTACAGATCTGAATGTACACTTATATAAGAAATTGCTGGACGAGCGCTCCCGGGATAACCACCTCATCCATAGTGACGGTGTTGATTAATTAAGTCGGCGTAACATGTGGTTGCCGCGAGTATGCACATGAAAACCATAATATAGGTTGGTTTAGGCCATATCTGTAAAATAATTTTAAAAAAAATATTTGTTTGCCGATCAGAGTGTTTGACTGTAATTGTTTATATTACTATTAGCAGTAGGGATAATATTACCAGGAAGAGTGAATTGTTGATGTTTCAGAGATTATGATTGGTTATTTTTATGTTGAAACTGCGTGCATTTTACCAATTTCTTAATTCTGTCTACAACTCTACATGAACAATATTATCTGCCTGAGTAAAATTATTCTTTATTAGAATTTTATTGTCTACTATAGATATGACTGTGTTACTAAGGTCCCGTGAAGCGAAACTGAAGTTTCGATGTTCTATCGGGTACCTGCAACATGATTTGATCACCTGGAGTGAACGTTTGAGTTTTTGCTTTGTTATGCTGTCATATACGCATTTTATTTCGGTTAGCCTGTAATATCTATTGAACATCATGATGAATTTATTGAAATGTATCTTGGTGTCGTTCAGCGTATCCGTCTGTGTTGTATCATTGCTTCTGTGTGGCAATTGTTATATCGTATGGGAGACGTTTTTGTACGCCATATATTATTTCATGAGGAGATTTTCCTACTGTCTCCGTTATAGTAGCGTTTATTGAACAAACTGTTATATCAATTGTGCCATGAAGTACTTCTAATATTTTACGACATTGCCATTCTGCTAACCTGTTAGATGCAGGGTGATATACTAAGACGAACGTTTGCTTACTATTGTAGAATTCAGAAATCTTTTGTAAGTTACTGCTACGGAATTCTTTTCCATGGTCGGAAATTATGATTTTGGGACATGTATATAGGCATATGAATTTGGATATAATTTTATGTGCAACTTATGCTGTTTTTGTTTTCAGTGGTGCCGCCACTAGATATCTAGAAAAATGATCAACCACAGTTAATATATAATTTGAGCCTTGATGTAACTGTGGTAGGGAGAGTAGATCTATTCCCACTACTTCCCATTGTTCGCTCGGCATTGGGTATTTCCCTAATGGAGCAGGTCCAAGTGTATGGTCTTTATTTGCATTGCATTGAACTCTAGAGAGGTAACATGTCAGGGAGGAGGCAGATGGCAGACTTCCTTTATGAGTCTGTCAACTGTACCATTGTGACGTACACCTACTTGGGATGGCACCCATAAACATTTGACAGTCAAGTTACGATGACATAATAAGGTCAAAAACGATAAAATCTGCTGAATAACAGTAGAATGTGTGGGCTGAACACTAGAGAGGGAATGAAGGGCAGGTTTGGAGTAAAAAAAAAAAGGCAGCATTCACTCCACGTTGACAAACAAGACTAACAGCATCCAGAATAGCATACAGTTCACACAATGTTGAGCTGGAGTAGTTACAGAGATGACGGCCAACCCAGCCCCCTGGAGGTGACTCCATATCAGGTGAGATAACGGCACAACCTGCTGTACCATCCATTTGCAATGAGCCATCAGTGTAGAGGCAGTATGGATCTGTGATGGAGGACGTCACTGTTTCTATGTGTTCCAGAGCCAACTGCTGCTGTAGAGAAGGCAGTTCCGACTTGGAACTAGGTGTAAAGCTCACATCAGGTGTTGGTAGCATCCACGGAGGGGGCCCTGGGGGGATGTCTGCAACCATTATATCTATATTAAGACTACGGAGCATAGAGGAAACAGACCAAAAAGAGTACGTCCAGCAGGCAGTATGGGAGGGACCGGGTAGTTTGGTCTAAGAAAAGTTGTAGTACCAGGAATATCAGGGAGAGAAGTGAGCAGCCGATGCATCAGAATATTAAATAACACAATGGGCTAAGAACACCCCCTTGAGGCGTACCAAGATGAAAACTGCACAAAGGACTGAGCGCACCACTTAAAAACACATGTTACTGAGGTAACCCCGAATCCACCAAAGTCAACCAGTTGATCCAAAATGACGTCTCTATTAGCAATATCGAAGGCACTTCGAAGGTCAATGAAGGCGAGAGTACAGGTCGACTAGGCAGTGGTGTGTGCTCCGCTAGGGAAGAAAACCAAAAAGACATGGAGAAAGGCGATCCTGCAGTCTGTACATCAGACGATTAAGTAATATTCTCTCCATAACCTTACAAAAACAGGAAGTAAGGGAGATAGGCCTGAACTTCGCAGTGCCGGGCTTAGGGATGGGTATTATTGTGCTGCTGGTCCAGGCTCGTGGTATACAACCATCACGAAGACAAAGATTGTACAGTTGAAGTTGAGGGTTCCCAGGAACTTGTTGAAGTAGGTGCAGCACAGCATACGTAATACCATCATCACCAGGGGAAGAAGCTTTACCCCAGGAGAGAGCACGGCGCAACTCCTCCTCAGTTATCTGCTCTGCATCATCGTCATCATCTTGCAACAGAGCAGACATTAGACGTAGCCGATGGACAGCAGTACAGGAAGCGAGTACATCTTGTATGTGGATGGGTAGACTGGCTGGGGTAGATTGTTCTGACCAGGCAACGACAAGTTGTTTGGCATAGTCGGCGGGAGTGTGATGACGAGCAGTGGCCGGTGTCTTTTTAACAACCCGACGAATGAGGGGCCACAATAAAGCCACACTTGTTTGCTGGTTGATGCTGTCCGTGAACCGCTGCCAAGACTCAGTGTGAGCACACTCCTGCAGGGCAACTAGAGCGTCTCTAGACATCTGGTAACGATGGAGCAGGTCAGGAGTTGGGTTGGCTTGAAATAATAGGCCATCACGTTCAGCCTCCTCCTTTGCCTCCTGTATACGTGCATCAAGCGTCCAGGAGTGGGCAGTATGGCGATGCTTGAAGTGTGGCCGGGAGACGTATAAGCCATAAAAGTCATGAGTAGCAGATACAAGATCAGAGTACAACTGTTCAGCTGATGATATATCAAATGTAGGGAATACATGGGCCATAAATATGATGCAAGTCGGGCAATATTTAGGGGGCACAGCAATATGCAAGCTAGTGGCTGAAGCACTTGACTTAGCGGGTAGAGAATAAGGAAACCGAAGAGCAATGTGATCAGAGAATAAGTCTGGCACAGAGGAACACAGGACCCGAGATGCTATCAAGCCAGACGAGAGGATGAAATCCAGAGTACCTCCCCGGCAATGAGTGGCACCACCAGTGTCCCAGCGTGTTAGATGATACTTGTGGATATATGAAAGGAGACGAACACCATTACAATTAATCGAGCCAGAACCATCACCCAAATCAGAATGCCGAGCATTAAAATCTCCCATATACACCATACCATGCACTGTTGGAGAAGGAAGAGCCTCAAGAGTGAGTCTAGCTGGGGCAGAATAGACATTACATAATTGAAGTACTCCATTCCCAGGTAGAACCTGAAAGATCATGTCAGGATCAGTGGAGGTAAGGAGAAGGCAATGTGGCAAGGATCTATGTATGTAAGTCAGGAGACCATTCCTTACCAGATGAACATATGGCACATAACCTGCTTCCGGAAGAAAAATAGCACTGGGATGGTGAAGAAAAACATATGCCTTGAGTTGAGATAGCTTAGCATAACTGGTGATACAACATACATTCCAGGAGATGACATCCAGCTGGCACTCACTAGTCCGTGATTTGGAGCAGATGACCGACCTGGAGAAGATGATGGAGCAGAGGGACTGACTCGAAAATCTTTTCTAGGCGAGATGCAACAGTATCCATCTTTTCGGTAAGCGCGCAAAACCATCCAAAATAAAACCAATTCATATCACTGGAACATAACAATTTCCTTTTCTTTGTAAAATTATCCCTACTTTACTAAATAATAAAAATTAAAAAAAAAAATCCGATCGGTTTTCTATGAAATATAATATTTCTTTTTACAGATGTGGCCCAAATCAACCTATATGGATAATGATTTTTATGTCTCTACTCTCAACAGCTCAAGGCTCAGACGAGGAACACAACGCAGTACAGATGACGTCTTCAATCCGAGAGCTCTCGTTTACAATTTTGTAAACAAGCAGAAGAAAAGAACAGGAAAATAAATAAAATAATGGTGACGAATGATATGATCACTATTTCTTACTCTTTACAGATTTTATCCCAGTGAGCAGTGGTTACAGCTACAAGTATTTACTGATAAACAAGTTTATTTGACAGGTATCATACAAATGGAATAACCAGATGGAATCCACCAACTAAGGTAATATTGTTCGCTTATTATAAAAAAAATATATGATGGCCCTATTGCCATCACCACAGCCCAGAGCGTGGTTTTGATCATTTTTACGTGTGTTTTCGTGAACACTATTTGGTACTTCTTACATAGTGGTATACAAATATATCCCATAAAATAAAAGGTTACAAGATAAACTGTTGCATATCGTGGTAAGTTAGTGTAACAGGTATAAAGCATTTAAATACGAATTATAGAGCTTCTATTTATTTCTGCAAGTAAGCAGGAAGCTGTATTACGAGTATAGAAACTTAGAGAGGAAGAACAACCATTATTAGGAGAGTATTTAATGCGGGTAAGATAAGATCAACTCATACTTAATACCACTCAAATAACTATAACACGAAAAGGAAAAATCAGTGTGAAGTACTATCTTACAAAATATCTTTCTTCTACCTATTTGAAGTATTATTATACGATCGTGCGTAGTATTTTAACACAAGATTATATACTCATTATTAATCCCATAGAAGGTAAAGTATTATTCACAAGCTACGCACTTAAAAAAAAAAAAAAAAAAAATCCCAATGAAAATAGAAATAATCTTTTAATGTTCAAATTTCCTCCAAGAAGTATTATACTTAGTGATGATGTCATCAATGACACACACTCCTCAAGTACCATGTTGCATGTCCTATTTATATGTTTGTCTTGCATATTTATTAGCAACTATTTCTCCAAAAGATGCGAACTTTCCACTTGCTTTGAAGCAATTCAGGCACTATATGCATGTACATTCATATCTATTACTAATGAAACCTCTCTTTTATCATCAAATTACAATTTCTACTATCTATGCTTCCCTGCTGATAGACAATTAGCAATATATTACCCTAATCACCCTACACATGGCATAGATTAAGACTACTGTAGAGAGGCAGACTCAGATAAAATCGATTCAAGGGAATCGTTACATTGAAAAATAAAATATATATAATTGCTAGACAATATGTCCCATTCTCTTCCACCTTTCAATATATTTAATTTAATATCGACTTGTTTAATATCTCCCAATTATCAGTTGATTCAGACAAAAGTGAAGATTGGAAGTTACTCAGGGAGACTGGGAATCAAACATCCTTCAAAGATCATTTAATTACTCCATATATTGATGAAAATAAAACTTGGTACCAATGTTTAATTAATATATAGTATCATGGCAGGTACTATAACAGTTTTATATAGGAAAGTCTACTGTCATATTTTGTATTGTATAAATAACTCTATCTACGTAGACTGAATTATCTTGTTATGAAATAATAATTTATAGCTGTTATTTTACAGCCACTACATAACAAGGCTTCCCCCTTATTAAAATGTGAATCTTTAGCATAGGTTAGCTAATATACACACAATAACATGCACCTAGCTAAACACATTAATATTAAAATTATATTTTATGTAACAATGTATTTCTATTCATGTATTGATGATACTATCTATGTTCATTTGTGATTTTTATGTTATTATACATGTAATTATTGTGTAAACCAACCTTGTAAGTTGGCCTTCTATTAAATAAAGCATTAAGCCTGGAGGCCAGGCGGTAGCGAGGTTCGAGCAATATGTACAGTTCTAAACAGTTCTAAAGCCATTAAGAAGGAAAGCCAGGCTGATACAGATCAGTCGGGGCCAGATAGGACCATTAAGAAGGAAAGGGGTCACCAAAACTACCTGACCTCTACAAACACTCTCTCACACACACTCTCACACACACACACACCTGGATATCACCCACACAGCTGCTCGTACATACACACACAAAGGAACATACATGACCATTAAGTGTACCTGTATCCCTCTGAAGAACATTAAGAGTGTCTATCTTGTTTTTCCATCTCTATACCCAGACAGGTCATTCTTAATGGGAGAGAGAGAGAGAGAGAGAGAAGGAAGGTTGGACTGAGTTATCTTGTTTATAATCTGTAGCCAGCCAGGTGTACCTTTATCTCCTTCATCTTTCAAGGAATAAGGAATAAAGAAGAGAGAGAGAGAGAAGAGAAGAAGGAGGAGCTATACAAGTCAGGAGGGGCTAACCAAATAGGAGGAGCTATAATGATAGACCTGCCCTTTGTGGGCGGGGAAAATAGGACTTGACAGTTAGTGCATATATTTCTGGCAATTGTGGAATTGGAAAACATATATAAACTGAGGATATACAGTTACATTTAGGATTACTTAAACTGTCTACCAGGGCTATAGGCTTGTTTCACCAAGAGAGACTACACATATATAACCAGACACATTCGTGTCATTCTCTGTGTTAATAAATTAAGCCTTAAATATAAATTAAGAAAACCACAACCACAATACTACAAGTCCAAAAATCAAATACAAGTAAGTTACCAGTTCTGTCCAGAGTGCAAGCCTACATGACTGGTACAAGATAGATAGAGATAGATAGAGAGATAGAGATAGATAAAGAGATAGATAGATAGAGATAGAGATAGATAGAGAGATAGAAAGAGAGAGATAGATAGAGAGATAGAAAGAGATAGATAGATAGATAGATAGATAGATAGATAGATAAATAGATAGATAGATAGATAGATAGATAGATAAATAGATAGAGAGATAGATAGATAGATAGATAGATAGATAGATAGATAGATATAGATAGAGATAGATAGATAGATAGATATAGATAGATATAGATAGATCCCCGGACAACGTCGGGTATCGCTGCTAGTCGATATATATATATACTGTAAATTGAAAAGTATTTTCTCCAATTTTCATGATCGATGACAACAAAACAAGTAACATTGAGCATTGGTGTTGACGTGTAGTCTAACGAGCTTGCCGTCGGGCGGCGCCACTGTTCCCGCTGTTACATTCTCCAAATAGTGACGGTCGCGAGTGTCCCTTCTTTTCCTTACATACTCTTTAATATAATTATGGCAACATCTGGCATGCAGTTGTTTGTAGTAAGCCCTTGTATCTTTATGAATGAATCACTGGGAAGCTAGAGCTAATGTAAGATGGAACGTGATTGACTGAACTTTGAGTGGTGGTGAAGATTTTGACATATACAGCCTCATTTGTCATTAGTTAGTGGGCAAACCATTTTCAAATTTTTTATACAGTATATTTGTTTGATAACTCTAATTTACTTTTTGATTAATCCATCTGCAATATCATGAACACATCCTTTTCAAGTTACCCATATAATTGTTAATTCTAAATTCCTCTTTAATCCATCTGCTATATAATAAACACATCCCTTTCAACATTCTCATATAACTAATAAATGATTCATCTGCAATACTGTAAAATAAATAAATCATTTTCACTTAGGAGTATGGAAGTTGCTGATCCTCAAGGGGTGTTGGGTTGTGATGACAGCAAAACTGAAGTAATCTTGCTCACTGACTCGACACACGTGGACAACGGCAACACAAAAACCCTCACTACTTTTGAGGACCTGCTGGAGGCTGTGGGGACGAATGGTCGCTGGAATATTATTCTTTTCAACGTAAGTGCCTTTGGTAATTATCTAACTGTGTCTCTTTAACACCTACAGTAGCCTAGTCATACAATCATATTCCTAATTAGGACTGAAAACTTTCAACGCAAAACAAACTAATCCGTTCTCAAATAAATAATGGAAAGGTTTATTATGTTAGGAATATCTTTGAAAGATAGGAAGAATAATGTTTTGTTATGTTTTCCTTCAGGGAGTTTCTCAACTCCATTCGGTGTGATGACTTACCAATACCTGGGAGCTACTCCTGACTACTGGTGTCGAGTGTCTGAGTTAATGGAAGCCAACTGGACCCAAGAACAAATCATTACCTTCGCAATTCCTCTAAGGTATACAACTACAGTATATCTATATTTTAACCACAATTGTATCCCAGTCCACACTACGATACGATATACTTTGTTATTTTCTTTGGATAACAAACGGATGGAAGGGATGTGCTCGTCAGATATTGTTTAATAACACTCTGGCGTTTGATAAAATTTATTGTACATTGTGTAAAAATCCAATATTTTGGTTTACAATGTTCAATTCTACAGTAACGTGACTGGTAAACGAGAAGGATGTTTAATGCACAACTACAACTACACGGCCGCTGCACAACTCGGATATAACGAAGCGATGAGTAACATTCCCTCTGTTAACAACGATGACAACGACACTCTATTGTCCTGTTCCTCCAGAGTCTACAACACTTCTCAATATGAGTCAAGTGTAGTCACGGAGGTAAGGAAAAAACTATAGGCCTATACATACACATTCCTTCCAAAAATTCTCACAGAACGATATAATGATCTTTGTAAATTTTACATCATGTAGTATGATTAAATGTATATGATTTGCTAAGTCACAGTTTTTTTTCCCTGTATTTACAATTATTCTTTTACACCCCTTCAGACTTCTATCACGAAATGTACATGCTAAATATTTCTCCACTATATTTATAAGCATTATCATTGGCATTTGGTGACCCTTACAGTGGGACCTGACCTGTGAGAGACGAGCCTTGTATTCCACCACCAGCTCTATCCAGCAGGTGGGGACCTTCATCGGTAGTCTGCTCTTTGGATATCTTCTGGAAGTGTAGGTCAATCATATTTTGATTAGTCAAAGGTAGGAGTAGAGTAAGTTATGTATGTCTGCAATATCAACGACATGCGTAAATAATGGGGTACATACTCTCTCGATAAATAGGAGGGTTATTGATTCCTCCACACTGTACCCTGAAACAGATACCCCATTACGGGAGGAGTCTTTTGTTGGTAAATTGGAGGGCTACTGATTCCTCCAAATTATGCCAGGAAACAGTCGACACCAGTGTTACTAATGGGGGACCTGTTTCGTGGTATAATTTGGAGAAATCTTTAGCCCATCACTTAACCCACAACAGATTCCTCCCTTAATGTATTGTACAATACATTGAAATTGTCTGTCTGTTTCCTGGCATATTTTAGAGGAATCAGTAGCCCTCCAATTTTTCCTCAGCAGGTAATCCCTTAAATACCCTGTGATCGTGCATGATTCCTCCTGACTATACCAAGAAATATATATAGGTGGTGTTTTGTGGCAACATTTGAAGGACTCACTTATCCCCAATTTTCTGACTACAGGCAGTACGATGTCCCTTAAGGCATATAACATGGCAAAGCTGATGCAGTCTGCTTTTTACGGTAATGAGTGTTAGATAACAACAATAAAAAATAATTTTAGTAAGTAATTATTATGTTATGTTGCCTCGATCAACTGTCAACAAAGACCACAACCTCTATCATCACTTCCAATTCCTCAACAACTTCTATTTGAGCACCATCACAAAACATCTTAGTCACAGATTTCCCTCTGGAACCATTTGCAAAAGTTATGTCCTTGAGCAAAGTATTTATACATCTTATCTGCACATCCTATTTAAATAATCGTTATAGGTTCTGTTTTACTGCACACTTAAAGACCCTGTGATCGTGTAGGGAAAGTGAAGGCTTTTGATTCCTCCTGACTATGCCACGAAACACACTTCTTCCATATAGGTGGTGAATTGGGGCGATATTTGAAGGACTTATTTACCTCCAATTATCTGACTACATCACAGGGTTCTTTAGAGGAATTACCAGCCACATATCCACTGCTATCAATATATGTCCTAATTTGTGACTTGTGTTTCCAGTCTCCTCACCATAGGCTCACCCAACGTGGAGACTTTTATGTTTTTTAGGATGATGCACCAAGCATTTGACTTTGGCTACTACATGGGACCAGTTATCCTCTGTAAGTTGTATCTGACAATTTCCTTTACTTCTTGTGATACTGATCCTTTCTGAATGTTTACTCTAGAAGTGAGGATATCTAGCGACTTGACAACAAATTCTCACCACCTTATACAAATAAAACTGTAATAACGTGTGATAATGAAGCGATACTCATGAATAGAGTCAATGACCAAAGTTCCATTTGTGTGTTTCAGGTATGGAATGGGGTTCACCATCACAACGGACTCACGTTGGTTCCTTATACCTACTACCTTATGCCCTGGGCTACATGATAGTGCCTGCTATAGCCTATTACATACGGCCATGGCGTTGGTTACAGGCTGCTTTCTCGATACCTGTCTTCTATACACTTATATATTTCTGGTTAGTAATAAGAAGCTAACAAAGTATTCTTCCATACTCAGTCATGTAAAGTATTTATCTTGCCACATCATCCTCATCATCAGCATCAATACCCCATTTCCATTTTTGGGATGGGGAGGCACAAGCGTCAGAGCAGGACCCCCAAACAATTGATTAATTGATTTTTGTTCTGCAACTAGGCATCTGACGGTGCCACAGCTAGGGTCATAATTTATACCAACCAACATAAAATTGTCATCCACATAATTAATAAAGCATAAATACCTGAAAGGGATAGGCAGCATGACTAAAGGACACACAAACTTAAAAGCACATTTTTACTAAAGGAACACGTAGATTTAACTAAAAAAATAAATCAAACCATATAAAAAACATTTATATCATAAAATCATAATAGGAGAGGGTGTTCCCCCCCTTGATACAAGTCTCCTCCCCGAGTACTTGGGAGAAACTGTAAGAACCATCACCAGCCCAGTACTCGAAAAGGTGTCTACGACTTAGGTACTCAAGACTGGGATACTCAACAATAAGATACGACACTGTCTGAGGGACCAGACAATCGTCACAGTAGGGAGGGTGAGCCCTCTCTATTAAAAAGCCATGAGTCAATAATGTGGCCAATGCGGAGAAGGACAAGTGCCGTCTCCCACCGGCGGGAGAAGCCGCTGTAGCTCCAAAAACCAAGACACTGACGAATGTTGCGAAGCTTGTTAGCCCCGACCGCGTTCCAACTGTCCTGCCAGCAGGAACGAATGGTTGCATATATATATGGTCGAAGGTCCACTGAAGGAACAGGATGATGCCAGGCAGGAGGCTGAGAATTGGAGACCGCAGCCTTAGCCAGGGCGTCAGCCCACTCATTCCCATCGACACCTATATGGGCCCAACAAATAGTAAATGTGCAGCCATGACGACCCAGGAGGACAAGTCACTCAAAAATGGCCAACACCAGGGGATGGGAAGAGTTAAAATTAAAAAAGGTAGCCTTCCGCCACGACAAAAGTCAGGAAAGACAATTCCAAAACCATCTCCTGCATCAGACTTTGACTCATCAGTGTACACAGGGAATGATTCCTTGCGAGTGAAGGCAAGTTCTAAATAGAGAGAACGAGCCACTGGAGGAGGAAAATATTCCTCCTTTTCTGTAAAGCAGGTACAGAGGAAATCTTCTGAAAAAAAACATGGAGCCACCCTGGGGACCCTCACAGGACAAATCTGGAAGTCATCAATGCCCATCTCCTCCAAAGCCTTCCTGACCCAGAAGCTATAGGGCCATGGTGTACGAGAATGTGAAAGGTAGTACTGAGACATGATATCAGATGACACTGCCAAGTAGGGAACGGAGTCAGGAAGTCGATGTAATCGATGCCAACAACGAACCGTTGAGGACTGGCGATGGGGATCAAGAGGGGGCTCATGAGCGTCCACCAGGAGACTGGAGGATTGGAGATGAACTGAAGGCTCCGGTCACCAAACGTACTCCTCCATGATGAACAGGGTCTAAAACTCTGAAATGGGCATCCGTAGCAGAGGAGTACTCCTTACACCCATAGTCGAGTTTTGACCTAATAAGAACATGGTATAGATGGAGAAGGGTGGCCCGATCAGCCACACAGGACTTATGGACCAGGACCCTCAACAGGTTAAGAGCCTTCAGGTTACAGATCTCAAATGTACGGAAGTGGGGAGCCTAAGTCAAACGTTTGTCAAAAAGGAGATCCCAAAAGTGAGTTTCCTCGACAGAATTTATCCGATGACCATATATGAATAGGTCCGGATCGGGGTGGATGCCTCGGATGCGGCAGAAGTGCTTAGCATCTGTCTTGGCAGGAGAAAATAGAAACCCATGATAACCAATCCAACGTGACACCCTGTCAAGGGAAGGCAGCATGCGTCGCTCCGCCAATGACATACAGGAAGCAGCAAACCAGACTGCTATGTCGTCAACGTACATTGAGTTGGCTATACCATTCAGAAGGGATGAGGCAATGGCATTAATTGCTACTGCAAACAATGTGACACTGAGGACGCTTCCCTGAGGGACGCCCTCCTCCTGTGCAACAGATGGTGAGAGGGTTGTACCAACCCTTACAGAAAAACTGTGACCACTGAGAAACTACTTAAGAAAGCATGGGAGGCGTCCCCACAGGCCATATTAATGGAGCCGCTGCTGGACGCCATATTGCCATGTAGTGTCATACGATTGATCTAAATCAAAGATTGCACAGACAAGGTGTTGATGTCGTGCAAAGGCGTCAAATGCAGCAGCTTCCAACCTGACTAGTACGTCTGTAGTGGAACGGTGTTTACGAAAGCCAGACAGGGACAAAGACAGAAAATCACTCTGTTCCAAGAAGTATACCAGTCTGTCATTCACCATCTTTTCAAATAGTTTATCGAGAGAGGAGGTCCAGGCAATTGGTCATTATTTGAGGGCAACACTAGAGTCCTTGCCTGGCTTGGGGAAAGGAATGATGGTAACAACCCTCCACCCAGAATGGAAGACACCCTCAAGCCAGATTCTGTTATAATTATAAAGCTAAAAGAAATTAGAATGCATGTCTCTGAAGGTGAATATATGGTTATAACTTTTATTCTTGTTCCCAGAGAAATCCAGGACAGTGCGCCTCTTGGCTCTTAACCCATGCCTCACAGCCATAAGTCGAGAGTCCTGGCTATAGACTCTAGCAAAAGTCTCTGCCATAATCTTAATTCCATTGACCTTAAGTACAGATGGAGAACAAGGAGAAAACTTCCGCGCCATCTCATGACGTGCCTCTTTTAAAACTCGTCTAGCCCGGGCCCTTGCCCGTCATTGGTCCTCTAAAAGAGTTCGGTCCCCACGATTGCGACGAAGGTAAGAGAAAGCAGCTCGCTTCTCCCGCACAGCAGTGGTGCAGACTGGTGACCACCAAGGGACAGGACGTTTGGGAAAGTAGCCAGAAGTTTTAGGGATAGAGTTGAGATTAACAGAGTGGAGCACAGCAGTAATTTATGTTACAGCCACATCAGAGCTACCAAAATCGGCTACAGAAGAGACCAAAGAAATTATCTCTCTAAAAAACTGTCAGTCAGCCTTCTCTAATTTCCATCTAGGAAGACGAAACTGTGGGTCATACTTGTTACCTTCTAAGAGTATAGGGAAATGGTCACTGCCATATAAATCAGAAAACACTTTCCAAGTAAAATTCAACACACCACTGGGTAAGCAAAGGGAAATATCAATGGTGGTAAAAGTCCCAGTTGGGCATTTAAAATGTGTCACATCTCCCGTATTTGAAACCCCTAATCCTTCATCCTCAATAAAAGAAGCTAATAAAACACCCCTGGGGTTGACTGAACTATCACCCCACAGAGGATGACGCCCATTAAAATCACCCAATAAAATAAAGGGAGAGGGAAGGTCCCGTACAAGACGGGTGAGATCACCCCTCTCTACTGTAACACTGGGAGGAAGGTATAGACTGCACACAGTGTAGGGGCGGTCCATAAAAACCTCAACAGCAACAGCCTGGAGCGGTGTGTCAAACTCCAGGCTCGTGCATGGAATATCTCGACGAACTAGGATGGCAGAGCCACCATGGTGACCCTGCCCTTCAAATGAATTTGAATAAAATGCAGAATATGCTGGAGGACTGGCAGGAATGTAGTCCCCAAGCATTGTCTCTTGAAGAGAAACACATGCAGGAGAGAAGATAGAGAGAAGAACGCGCAGTTGCTCCCAAGAAGCACGCAAGCCACGGCAATTCCACTGAAGGACCTTGAACAGTGTTACTTTACTACTGATTTTTGGGAAGCCTAACGGAGGTACTTTCCACTACCACCTGTACCTGAGGGTCTACTCAAATGATAAGTTTTATCTAATCCTGGGCCACTAGAAGAAAGGCGAACCCGAGGAGTATTCCCTGGAGCCGTAATTGGGACCCGTAGACGAGTCCCTGAAGCATCTGATATGTTAGAAGGTGAACGTATATGAGCAGGGATATTTTTAGAAGCAATTATATTGGTACTGTCTTTTACAGCAGTGGTATCACTGACACAGGCAGATACATTAACATCCATAATACAGGAGGTAGAATCACTCTGCCGCTCAAGCGGAAGAAAAACTGAATCATTTAAAGTCACAACATCCGAGTAATCAATATTCACTTAACGCCCCTCTAATGATCCCGAAGGAAGCTTGCGAGGGGGAACATCTGTTAATTAAAGAGTTTCATCAGAGCCCCGAGAACGCTTCTGGTGAAATTGATAGGCAACTATGGAAGAATCCACAGAGACGGTTGCCTTGCAAGTAGGAACATCTATGGAGTCAAGTGAGGCAGAGAAACTACGAAGGCATCTCTGTGGCAGTTTAGGTGACATAAGTTTCCTTTTTGGAGAGCGTGTGGCAGCGTGAACCTCTACCACATGGACACGTTTAGCTAAAGTCTGAGAATTGTTATCAGTTAAAGGTTCACCAGAATGAGTGTCTGATAAAGTTTCCAAGACAGAGAAGCTATTATTTAAAAATGCTCTCACTTCAGGCCATCATCTTTCTGTCGGCTGAAGTTGAGTTGCCTTCTGGCACTACCAGTGCTGATAAATTGGATATTGGCGAGAACGTAAGAGGTGAGCATCCCTGCAGCAACTCTCTGACCGACACCCAGATGATGTGAGTCAAAAGCAGAACAATTATCACACCGGGAACGGTTGTTGCAGTTCCTCCTCCCATGACCAAACTTATAACAATAGAAACACTGTAAGGGACGCTCAACAAAAGGATTCACCTCAATCTGGAATATGCGAGCCATAGAAAGTAAGGATGACCATATTTTTATTGCCTTTCATCTTTGTTACTCGTTGGACATTATCTGGGCACATATCGAGAATGTCCTCTTCTGAGAATTCATACAGGTCCTCATTATATATACGCCCCTTGCTATACTTATATGTTCGATGTGGTTTGATAGATTTAAACATGTTATCAGAGGGACAGGGGAGATTGAGGAGCATCATGGCCTGTGTAAAGATCTTTGGCTCTGATTAAAATGCCCTTACCATATTTCTTTATGTGGCCAATTGGTAGTAATCATATTTCTTTCTCCAGATAGCAGGAAGCATGGATAAGGTTACCACGTCCCTCCCTGTAGTAAGCCACAAACCAAAAGGGTGTAGGAACCCGACGTTCCTCAGGTACAGTCTGTTACAGTTCCGACTGGGCCACCCAGTATCGAGAGATCGTAGATGTGGCAGCAGTGTGTGGGTGTATGCTCAAAAATTATACGGATCGTCAACACTCTCCCTCTGTAGTGAACATGACTCTGCCTCGAAGTTCATTCCATAGATGGTGCTGTGTAGTTGTGGAAGGAATGTGGACTGCAGGGTTGAAGTTTCGGGAAACATCTATACTTGTGCCAATGAGTCATGAGCTCTGAGGCAGAGTGGTTGAGGAATGCTGATATGGAAATTTAGAACCAATATTACACAATGAGTAGGTGAAGCTAAGGTAATGTGAATATTTTTTCTAAATGGATTTCATGTTTAGCATGCAACATTGCATTGTTTTCTTGTTTTTCTACCAACTAAGATCAAGCAGAAAGGTTGTTTGCTTTGGACATCATATTTTGGTAAGCATTATTTGATGTTCACCTCTGATTTTGTATTTTATTTGTAAGCCACGTTACAATGTTTTACTTGCATAGTAAAATCCTTCATTACTAAATACTCCTCTCTCTCTCTCTCTCTCTCTCTCTCTCTCTCTCTCTCTCTCTCTCTCTCTCTCTCTCTCTCTCTCTCTCAAATGAACACTATCTTATCTTATCCAGTCTCTTTATATATGAAATCGTATGGAGATTTAGGACCAATTCCACAGTTGTTCGTTGTAGTTTGTTAGCGCCCAAACGAAAGAATCTAAACTGTGTTAATGACTTTTGACTGATTTATTGTATTAATCTGATGAGTAAAGTTTACATATATTGTAATAATACTAGTTCTTGATAGTTTTGGTGAATAGGTATACTCAGCTTTGGGGAAATAACGAAGACTTACGAGTGTGTTTGGGGAGGAATCTGACAAACAAAATGACTATGTGGGACCAGCCCTGACTCCTTCACATTCTACGTTAAACATATAAGTGTCGAAATATGTAGCTTTTTGCCTCCACTGCCACGTTCATCACTCAGTGTTGTCAATGTTTGTACCCTACAAGGTGTGAACCTCCAGTTTCGACTCGCAAATCCGAAACACATGCCAGGAGTAAATCAGGGGTATGGTAATTGAAGGGTATATAGTGTGGTGCATGTTTTACGGAGGAAAGTTAGAGAGAGGGTTGTTAGCAGTAATACTGTACTAAATTATAATTATTATGTCAACTATATAAATCTGTTACATAACAAACATGACATTGGTGTGTAAAAGAAATGGTGGGTTGGTGAGGCAGTAGCTAGTCTCGGCCAGATGTCTCTATGAAGGTTTAGTATATGTCAGCTATCAGCAGCGCATCTTGGATTTAATTAATATTACATTTTCTACATCATAACGTTAATGATTGTTTTTACATATAATAAGTAAATAATATTGAATATGAAGTTTTAAAGGTCACAATGTTCCTAGAACATAACATATATAAATCAGGCCTCATAAATTTCCATAGTTTGGGCCCACCAAGTTAATCATTGTGTTGACGATGGCTTTATTTTCGGTCAATAATAACAAATATCTTCAATTTACGAGCATTGTGAACATTGGTAGTAGTGTCATGACTGTTGACCAAGGTAATATTTTATTATAATTACACATTGAATTTACACACACTTCAGTTTTGACATTACAAAGCGGTTATAAACGGATTGAGCGAGGATGCCAACAAAATTCATACGGGCTGTGGAATTATTTACCCTGCTTGAGAACTGGAACCTGCTGCTGATTGTATTACAGTTGCAAAAAATATAAGTATATTGGTTACAATAATATACAAATGTGAAACATAACTTTTATGAATGTCTTTACATCCAGTTTAGATTCCTTTCCTCATAAAGAAATAAGATAAGATAAAGAAAACAAACACTATAGTGTCTACCAAATTATCATTTCCAAAAATTGACGAATGGTAGTATTATTAAGCATATTACTCTGCCACAAAGGAGAATTTACTTGTCTCACTGACACCCACTATCGTTTAAGTTATGTTAAGAAATGTTGAAACTATATTTCTTTAGTTGATGCTGTATAGTCATACGCGTTGATAAGATTAAAATTCCTATGTAAAGGCTATATAATTGATGTCATGTTTCCCTAATTCACCGCGAAGATTGCCGTGATAAAAGTTAAATAATATGTATGATAATTCCACAGGAGGTAGGGACTTAACCAAACCACTTTTGTCCATAGTGTTATGCAACATTGAATACGAAATATTTACTCTCTTATAGCAGGCCCTCAATGAAAGAAAATAAAAGAAATTATATAAACATCAATTTGAATTTATAACCTGTTGTAAAAAAGTCTCTGTCTTTGATGACAAGTCAGTGTGGAGGTTGTTAGTTTTTACATCAAACTCTCTCCAACGTATCATTGTCCACCACAGACAGAAACATCTGTTACGGAAGTCCTAGAAAGAATAATGACTACATCTGAAACAGTTTATGTATCATGGTTATTGGCTTGTTTTAATAAACACCTACTATCTTTTAGACCTATTGCGCTCACAACTGACATTGACAATGTTAAATGAAGCACATTCGTCTGTAATCTGTGCTGATAGTGTTATTTACTGATTACTTGGAAGAGAGAGAGAGAGAGAGAGAGAGAGAGAGAGAGAGAGAGAGAGAGAGAGAGAGAGAGAGGTGATGTACTTATGGAGTAATTCAAAAAAATCTTTGAATATAATTATATACATTTTTATGTTGTTTGGAATGCAAGGTGTCGTTAGCATTAAAGGATCATCAAATAATTGAATGATAAATGAATATCATTACAGCTAAGAATAACCTACTTGTCCATCTCCCTAACTTTATCGCCTACTTAGTAGGCTTCACCTACTTCACGAGACAGGGGCACTATATTGAGGTTATGTTATCATAACTTGATATTACCACATCTGTCCTGCTTTAATAACCTTAGTAGACGATAGATATAAACCCCATAAATAAATAAAAAAATAAACCCAAACACTACTATAATATGATTTACAATACATTCCCCCTCCCATATCTCCCCCACCACAACCACACACCGCCATCTATGGAATGGATTTGAAGGCTGCTTCTTGTTTACAACGGAACATATGAGTTGACGATCCGATTAGTTTTCGAGCATGTACAAACGGATAAACACACACACACACTGCTGCCACATCTACAATATTTCATTTCTGGGTGGCGCAGGCGGAACTGTTGTCGGGTGTACCAGACTAATAAGGCCAAGGTCCTGGGACTATAGTATAGTCCATTGACCTACTAGTAGGATGGGGCAGTAGCTATCACAGTATCGCGGGCTAGTTCATTCATATCCTTAGAGTGAAAGATATGAATGTTTCGAATATTTTAACTTGTGAATCGGGATTGGAAATTCTGACTGGCCCAACATTGGCAACGACAGGGGAGAAACGCGGGAGTGGAGCCAACTGTACAGTCGGCAGCATCAGTCATGTGTCCACATCAGCTAAAATATGAAAACATACAGTAAACTTCACTGGGTCGAAAAATGAATATTGTAATTCTATAATGATGAATGTCCTGGTTCGATGATTATCTTTTATCTTATCCTTAAAGAAACACTAAGTGAGGCGACACGACTTTTGCCGCCGACTGTACAATGCGAGGAACTCTGAACGCGGCCTAGCAGAAGACGACGACCACAAAACGTAAACAACATTTGCCCTTACAACTACAAGACCACCGTAGGATTAATTTGTTGTCCATGTTTGCATACAATGAAGAACTACAAGTGTACACGTCTCTACGGGATGTAAACACAGTATAATATCGACATCGTATTTTCTACTTTTTAAGTGAATTTTGTTGTTATTAAAAAATCATCTATATTGCTAAGGTATTTGCTGATATTAATCCCCCCTTTTTAATTTGAAGTAATTAATATTAATAAGTAGTTTATTGACTTTGTTCTGCAGATGCGGAACTTTCTTGGCTAGAAATACATTCCATCTTTGTCCCACGAATGCCGCCACTGTTCCTCGTTCACAGAACTTTGTACCGCCAGTCCCACGAAAACATCATACTATAATGTGATACCACCTTCACTCCCCTCCCCTGTATCGTAGAGGATACAAGGCTGACTGCACCATCAAAAGAATGGTGGGCGATGGGGACGCCTCTTCCCTTCGGCGTTTCACATTTACAACTCATCCAAATGGAGGGATTCACTCATTCAAATAATTATACTTTACAACAATCAACAAATAATAATGATATTGAATATGATTAGGATGCTTCCTGAATTTCAATTGTCAATGTTCTTTATTCATGATATATATAAATAAACAGGTGAGTTGAAATAACAATCCTGCATCTATCTGTGGTCAGGGTGCTTCCGGAATCACCTCGTTGGCTGATCCTTCACGGTCGCTACCAAGACGCCCTCCACCTGCTCAAGAAGGCCGCCTCAGTCAACCACAAAACCTTACCACCAGACCAAGTTTTGATCGACTCCATGAAACTCATCAGAAGCAAGGTACAACCACCACCATCACATTGACCAAGAGTTTAATGAGTACATTACATGGATTGTACATGGTTAGCCTAAAGTGTTGACAGTATAGGTCTGTGAGACACTATGATACTGAAATAATTTGACCAAGTTTGTTAGATGATGATAATGATGATGATAATGATTGATGATGATAGTGATGATGACCATACTACTAGTGACTATTATATTATTTGCAAAGAAAGTTATAATATTGTTTTGGTAAACGATACTGTATATTGAATTGGTAACCCCGAGAGGTACTCCAAAAAAATGTTTAAATGATACTAACACTGACTGATAATGATAATTTCCCAACTTATGCACAATAGGAGAAATTTAAAGAGTATGAGGGTACAGTTGGTGACGTCAGCGTGAAGGCCAAGGTGACACAAATGCTGCATCTTACCTTCATGTTGGTGTTGACTCCTGGGCTGCGACTGAGAGCCATAATCGTCTTCTATCTGTGGTTAGCCGTCTCTACCATCTACTACGGTGTCAGTCTTAACTCCTACAACCTCAGGTATGATAAATAATCCTACTTTATTATTATGCTCTCTGTGACTTGGTACTTGTTATGCAGCGAGCATGTCAAGTTAAGCTCATCAACTACTTGTAAACATTAATACATGTTGTGTTGTTGTCAGTACCAACATTTATCTGTACACCTTCCTGGGCGGTCTATTGGAGATTCCTGCCTACCTTCTACTCTGGCTGGCCACCACCACCTTGGGAAGGAAGAAGACATTTGCAGTACTCTTCATCATCTGTGGCGTCTCCATCTCCCTTCTGACCACCTTGATGTTACTGCTTCACGAAGGTTGGTAAAGCAGATTTATTCTCCGAAACGTCATTCTCTTTCCTGTAATAGTCAAGCATTTGTCCATAATCTGCGTTCGATTCGAGGTTTTCAGAATGCAATGTATTATAGTGTGTTTTGAACGAACTTATTGTTCACAACCGTCCCAAATTAATGTTTTGGAAGATATCACCCTCCCACCCCCTGCCTCAACTCGATTTCCAAAAACACCTCATTTTCTCAATATTTGAACTTGATTCGTCTGAGAAACACTTCAACACATTAAATAGAATTAGGTAGACTTCACCTGACCTAAACTAACCGAATCAGGACCGCGGCAAACACCGAAACCAAACCTTGGCAAAATACGAGGGTGGATGTAAACATTTGGCAGCCATCTTGAATTATTATATAGGTTAAGAGTGTGAGCGTTGTGAATATAGGGCAAATCGAGGAATTTTGACGCTAGCGGCAGGGTTGAAATGTGGAGGCAAGGTCCACCCCTCCCGGTCTGCAGGGGTTAACGTCATTAAAATGTTTACTGGAATACTAAAATCATAGTAAACACGTTATTTTAACGAAGAAGGGTCTATATGCAAATTGGTCGATGTACCCAATATAAAATAAAAAAATACAAAATCTGGAAGTATGTGGTGTCAATCGCTAGATCGACGCTTAATGCGAACGGTCCTATACTAATAATAATAATAATAATAATAATAATAATAATAATATTAATACTAATACTAGTAATAATAATGATAATAATTGTAAATAAATAACGGTAATAAATATATTCGTGATATATATCGGATTGTATTTGCATACCAAATATCACTTTTATTTCTATTGTGGTCTTGTTTGCGCATTAACAGATTATGCAGCAACACACATAATGATGGTGGTGGTGGTAAGATGGAGAGTAAAGGAATGGTGGGATGGAGGGAGAGGAAACAGTGAATTGAATAAGGGAGGACGGGGTGAGGAAGAACAGATGGAGTAGTTATTGGGTAATTAACATCTTACACTATAACTATTATGCTTTGGTAACCAGTTACACAATAAACGTTTCTTAGAAAATGTCGTGAATGATACAGGGTAACGATAAAGAATTTAGGCTACTTGAAATTTATTTCAACACTGAGTAGGTCGTGCATGGCTTGATATATTAGTCATTAAAAACTGGTTTCGTGTTAATGGTATTAGTTAAATCTGGATTAATTTAAAATAATAAAGAATATACCATGCAATATAGCATCAGAGTTGAATTTAGATTACAGAAGAAAACATAATAAAGGCGACAGTCGGCTTTGTTCGTTTATAATCTTTAGCTACTTGATGCAATAATTCTCTCCATCTCGATCACTGGTGAACTTTACCCCCCTCTCCCCAACCCAACCCCTCCTCTCCTACCACCTTCAAGTGAGTGGTTCACATCCATGATCACAAGTGATTCGGGATTCAAATTTCTGGATGGCTCAACATTGGTAACGCTACGTGGTAAAGACTCCCACATTACCCCCTCCCCCCTCCACCTGTCAGTGATACCATATCCGCTGAGGCACATACCAAGTCGATGGTGGAAGAAGTGTGGTCCATTGATCTGTCCGGAGCTGTAATCATGTTCTTAGACAGATAGATAGATAGATAGATAGATAGATAGATAGATAGATAGATAGATATAGACGGACAGACAGACAGACAGACAGACAAATAGACAGATATTTATATATATATATATATATATATATATATATATATATATATATATATATATATATATATATATATATATATATATATATATATATATATATATATATATATATAGATAGATATAGATATAGATAAATAGATATAGATATATAGATAGAGATAGATAGATAGATAGATAGAGATGTAGATAGATAGAGATAGATAGATATAGATAGATATAGATAGATATAGATAGATATAGATAGACAGATAGATAGAGATAGATAGATAGATAGATTGATAGAGATAGATAGATAGATAGATAGAGATAGATAGATAGAGATAAATAGATAGAGATAGATAGATAGTTAGATATAGATAGATCACCCTCCTAATAAATTCACATACAAATAATTAAAGGAAATTTATTGACAAAACCACATGTAGGATCATCACCCGGACAACGTTGGGTATCGCTGCTAGTTTGTACATAATTATAGTACAGGCACAATCATCTCATCCTTTAGAATTGAAATAATGGTAAATCTCTACCACTAGTCAAAGTTTAGGGAAAATTAAATTATCTACCCAATTTCAACTGTATATCCTGCCTCATTATAGGGTGACACTAGAGAGAACCCTTAGTTTCCTCACTTATTCAATAAGTCATGCTTAATCAACATAGGTGAAATAAGGTTCCCTACACTGAGGCCATATATTTCTGCACAAACAGCATACACACAGTGGCGATTCTAGCTCTAAAAATGTGGGGGGGCCACCTTGGGGCCAAAGTAATTGGAATGACAAAGCCTGGGGCGTTTTGGGAAGCAAGCGAAGCAAATCCTTACATTTCTGGGGAGAGGGGAGGTCAACTAATCACCGGTCTCGCAATCGGGCGACCCGGGTTCAAATCCCGCAACAGTCATTGGTTTTCAGATTTGGAGCTCTAAAAAGAAATGGCTTGCTCCCCGCCTTGTAATTGGGATTAAATCCTGTTAGGTGTGCATGAATAAAAAATAATAATAAAAAATAAAAAAATAAATTTATAACAGGCATACATAATACAAACTAATGACTGAATTTATAGCCTCCTCTACTTTAGATGGTATGACAGAGAAATTAGTACTGTGATAAAACTAAAATTCATGAGAGCTTCCAGAATATTTTTTAAGGTTATGAAAATAATTTTTCACACTTCATATTTTAATTCCATAATAGCTGCATTATGCAGCTATTATGGAATTTATATATCATAGGATCTGCTTAACTGTTTATTTAGTGTAGCTTGATTCGGCGATTGTCATGCCTGCTGTCAAATTCATCAACAAAACTATCTAAATTTATTCCTTCAGAGCGCGCACTTTCAATTGATAGTAGTGCCAAGTTACTTAATCTGTCACTTTTCATGGAATTTCTTAGAAATATTTTCACCAACTTCATCTTTGAAAAGCTTCTCTCACTTGACGCGCTGGTAACAGGGAGTGTTACTGTTATCAACAATAGCTTGTACAAACATTCAAATGCAGCCTTATAAGGACATAAGAATGACAGAAATTGCGCAACTGAAGTTGGCTTTTTTAGTTCATTCACAAGTAATCTCTTCACCAATCGTAGTTCATGTTTCAAATCACTCTGATTCACTGAATAAGCTGAAGCAAATAAATGCCTTCAAGTCTTCTTCACACAAAAATATTTGTCCTCCAGGACAGAGTGCTGAAATTCCAGAGAAAATTACAGAAGAGTCTTTCGAAAACCGACAATCCAATTCACTGATTACACAGTCAAGAACCTGGTATATGATATTGATGTGTGGCTCATTACTTGACTTTGAAGCTCTCAGACCAGTCTTCTCCAACATAATGAAATCACTGAACTGTTTAGGCTTTCTTGTGAGCTTTCGTATTGTTGTTGGTGAAATGTCACATTTCTTGCAAACTTCATAAACTTTTTCAGAATAGTGATCAGTCATGTTAGAATTTCTAATATCAGATAATTCTTGACGTAGGGATGAAATGAGCTTTGTTGCGTTTCCTAGGTCTGTTTCTTTGGCCTGTAAATGTTGTGAAACTTTATTTATTTTCCCAAGGATTTCTGAGAAAAAGTATAGTAGATAGACAAATTTTGCATCCATTTGTGCAAGTAAACCTCTAGAAAACAAACATCCCCTCCCACCCACCCAATAATTAATGCAGGTACTATTATAAATACTATTAATTAAGTTGTGTTTTCTTCAAACTGTTAAAATAACCTCTGACATGGTGGGTCAATCACGACAATACTTAAGTTCAACTAGAACAAATATAATTGAAAAAAGTGGGGGGGCCAACCTAGGGGCCAAGCCAAAATATGGGGGGGCCATGGCCCCCCCTGGCCACCCCCTAGAATCGCCACTGCATACACACCATGATGAAAGTATTCTAGCTGTGATGTGCTTAACTCTATACTGTTGTATCTTATTTAAGGACTTAGATTTCGATTTGAAAGGTACAGATGTCTTAGCCTAAAGCAGTGATAGAAAAGAAAACTTTTCACTTCATATACTAAAAAAAAATGTATGAACATATCCATATTTAGGAAATAAGGCCAGCAATTGTGACACTGTTTGCATAAGCAAATCATGAACTGAAATGATTAATAGAGGTAAGCTATGCGTATCTCCCTACAGATACATTTTTTTTCTCAGTTGATTAAAAAAAGCTCACTTGCTTCTATAATAGATCGTATGGGAATTGATATACTCAAAGATGTAGTGTTCTGTAAAATATCTGTGCACTTGAGAATGAAATTAAACATCTAAACAAAATCATTGACATAGAGAAGGAAGAAAAATAGCCATGTAATTTTGTTAATTATACCGTAATTTAACATACAGGGTGTCCGTAATTTTTTATCCGAAAATTTGGCATATGCCTGCTTTATTAATTCTGAAAAGAAAATACTCTATTGATGTGATCTTTTTTTTTCTTAGTTTAGCGGTAATTGAGACATTTAATTAAGGGGGGGTGGGAGTAGGGGACAGGCTTGGGGGGTTGCAGGAAAAGGGGGACAGACTTTCTACCCACCCCAAGCCTGTCCCCATATTCCCGCACCCCCCAAGCCTGTCCCCTACTCCCACCCCCCTTAATTAAATGTCTCAATTACCGCTAAACTAAGAAAAAAAAAGATCACATCAATAGAGTATTTTCTTTTCAGAATTAATAAAGCAGGCATATGCCAAATTTTCGGGTAAAAAATTCCGGACACCCTGCACTGTATATTCAACAAAGTTTGTATTGATATCTTGTATTAGAATAGCGGTAACATATATTAAGTCATATACAGTGATGATGTGAAGAAACGAGACATATATATTTTTAAAAAAATAACTTATCACTGGCTTCACTGCACATTCTCGCGATCAAGGTAATTAATAAGTGGTACGCAGATATCGGTAACATTATATTAAGTCATATACAAGGATGATGTGATGAAAGGAGACATATATATTTATTAAGAGCTTGATATGTTACAAGTACGAATGATAATTGAATGTTTATTGTAGTGAAACGTGAATTATGCGAGGGAAAATAATGATTTAGTTTGTCACTGCACATTCTCGTGATCAAGGTATGTGGTACACAGAGCGGTATAGGGTCTGGCTGGTGGTACGGAGCAGCGCTCATCATGCCCTCCTCGTACACCGACTACTTATTTGTGACATTTTTTCCTTACTCGGGATATTCCATGCGCTGTTTTTGGTGCCAATCACTTGCAAATCATATCGAGTTTGCTATTTGATACATAAATATTGACATAGTAAACTAAATGCGAAATTGGAAAATAAATTACTGCCGGAGCATTTTCCCATAATAAAATACATAGGGAGAGACGTCTTATCATAACAGAGGTCGTGTGTTTTGTGTACTGTGGCGCGGTATGACATGTTGGGCCCACACGCATGCGCAGTGAGACTTTCCCGAGACAGGTCGTCTCCTCCTGCTACACCGGAGCCCCCTCTGGTCTAGCTCGCCAGGTCTCAGAGACACACAGGCCCCCCACCACTTCAAGGCGGTTCCCGTTAGGAGGATATCAGCAGGCAAAATACCTAAAAGCAATAATGGTATGCGTGAACTAAATAGATAATATTAATTCAGACTCACTAAACCCTAGATTGGTAGACCCTGCCCAATTGGAGTCACTCATACATAGGTTTGGACTTCCCTCTCTGAGTGTGTCCACATAAAGTGGTAAATGGCAACTTTTATTGTTGGTAGTGTCAGTAGGTCATGTTCTCTCGTGTTGGAAAGTGGTGTAACGGTACTCTGATATTCTATCTGTGTGTTTCCAGTTGGTGTGTATCCAGTTGGCACTGGTCGACTGTATAGTTTGAGGAGTTTTGTGCGATACCTGATTCAGTTCAAACACCTGTAAATCAGAAACCACAATTTTTCAGAGCTGTAATTTGCCACATAACCATACATATATATATAACTCATTGCACATGGAAAATTTCAGACAACTGGGGCATTACTTATTGAACGCCCCTCGTATACAAAATCACCCTTTTCTATTTATTCCAGGCAAGGTGTTTTTTGTGCAGCACAGGGTTGGCAGATGGACTGGATCATCAAGTGTTGTTTGTAGTTTAGTGTAGATATAGTTTTTGTGGTCAATTTCATATATTTTGGTTTGAGAAACAGAAGATCTAAAAAAAAATGTTATATATTTTTTTTAATTAACTGAAAGTCATATTTAATTTAGGTTAATTACATTCATTTACAGCCAGTAGGAAGTCAGAAGCCTTATTTTTGTACCACAGTATCATTTACAATAATGAAAGCATTTCTTCATATGGATATTTTTATTTTCCCTACTGTGATTCCAATTGGCACAGGTCGACCAAAATCAATATGAAAGGCACGGTCGACCGATCTAGGGTAAAGCTTGAGTCTAGAGTGTTTGGAGCCCTGGGATAAACACACCAACACAGTTCGTCCTGTTGAGTGTTATTGCTGTACGTAGGCTACACATGATACACACATATATATTTCTTTATGTTTTATTAATTTGTTCATATATTATTTTTCAGTTCCTGTTGCAGTCAAGTTAATTCTTTCATTGAGTGGCAAGATGGCCATCACTGCAGCCTTTGCGTTAATTTGGTACTACACACCTGAACTCTTCACCACAAAGTACAGAACCATTGCTACGGGACAGGCCAGTATGTGGTGCAGGATTGGAAGTGCTGCCTCACCTTACGTCAACGATATTTTGGTAAGCCTTAAGGGGGTAATTCAATTTTGTTACATTGGAGTGCCTCAATTCCTCCAAAACAGAACCAGAAAAGCAATAATAATGGCATTTTCTGTTGCTTGTAATAGTTTTAAGGATTCAATTGCTCCAGATTTACCAACACAAAATTTTCCCCTTAACATACTAATATCCACAGCTATGCTTTCACTGTGACTGTTTAATTGCGTAAGCTGAAAACAATCATCAAATGCTCTGAACATTCTGGGACACGATGTTATGTGTTGAATTTCATACCAGAACTATGAAGCAGATCGCAAGGAAAAGTTTGTTGCATCAAGCAAATCGAATTTATTTGTGGTTTAGTCGTGTAATATTTTAGGCTACCCACCACTATGAACATCAAGAGTTGCTCAGCCAATATTAAATCTCAGCTGCATTGTTGTTACTCGTTGTTACTTCCCTCTCTCAGCGGGGTTAATGTATTACAGTAACTAGTAATATAGTAAATAGTTCATAGACTAATTATGGTTATGAATAAAAAACAGTATATGGTAATGAAAAACAGTAGCCTATAAAAATTATAGTAAATAGTTTAGTCAGTATGGTAATGAAAAACAGAATCATGGGAACTCATTTGGTGGTCTTCAATGAGGGACTGAGTGTAAAACGAAGTGATGAAAACAAGTATATAATTATTATTCAGTGTATAACGAATGTGTACTGTATCCTATATTATTATTTCAGGGTGAGGTGAGTGTGTGGGCTCCATCTGCAGTGTTTAGTCTGGGTTCATTAGTGGCAGCTTCTGTCGTCTTCTTCCTTCCAGAGACAACAAGCAAAAATATGCCACAAGGAATTCACGATGAAGAGGAACATAATGACACTGAAAAATCTCTTGATGTGTGATGTCAGAATAAGTGACATACACTCATCAAAATACCATAATTCGCTATGGGGAAGTATAAACTGGAATTATCAAGTGAAAATTAAACATATTTCATTGGTCTTTCAGTGTCTTTTTTTTCGCAAATGTATAAGATATGTGAAGTAAAGCCGGATAAGACATAGATAACAGGATAACAGAAGAGATGCTTATCGTACCAGATATTGTATAATAATAATAAAAAAAATAAAAATAATAATAATAATATTAATAATAATAACAAGAACATGAAGGAAAACCATTCAAAAGCTCCGGCTCTTAATGATTCAAGTGAAATAATAAAATATCCATATGTAAAGGTCTCAAAAATATTAATTATGTTTTATTTGGATTTTCGTATTCATATGGTTATAATGAAATTTTGAAAATGAACCATTTTTATTGAGGGTGAACCCCTCGGTTGAACCCTCTCTCGGTTAAAAAACTGATTCAATGTCGGTAAAAGAAAATGGATGGGAGTGAGTGAGTGAGTGAGTTGAACCATTTTAGAAGTTGTCGCCCCAAGAAGAAGAAGAAGAACAATAATTACGATAAGATTTTGAGCTCTCAGCTGAGGCCGGAGCTAAAAATAATAATGATAATAATAATAATAATAAATACAACTCTTAATAATTACCCCTCTTCTTCTCCCTCACCCCCACCCCCCAAAACAAAGGCACACACACGGGAGATATCAAAATAGAGTGAGAAATGGTTGGGTGGTCGTGGTGGCGGATAAGATGTGTGTTTTTAAATGTGTTAAGGTGACCTTGTGATGTAGTCAAATAATTGAAGATGAATGAGTCCTTCAAATATTGCCACAAAACACCACTTAAGGGGAGTAACCTATTATGGGAAATAGGAAGGCTATTGATTCCTCCAAACAATAACAGGAAACAGAACCTCTTCATAAGAAATTATACGACGAATGTGTTTTATAGTTGAGTTTGTAGGCCTACATTAACTCCAATTTGACCACAAAAGGCTACTTCCCTTAAAATATAGGTGGTTACCCTGTGATCGTGTCTGATTCCTCCTGACCATGCCATCAAACAAGCTTCTTCCATATAGGTGGAGTTTCGTGGTAGTGTTTGAAGGACTCGTATAACTTCAATTTTCTGACTACATCACAGGGTTCCATAATTAACAGCATCAAACGCCTGGGACTAATAAGGTCATAAAGAGATATTCTCGTGTTGGTAAATTGGAAGGCTAATGATTCCTCCAAACTCCAAAACAGACGCCTTCAATGATACTATAAGAGGAAGGATCTGTTGTTTCGTGGCATAGTTTAGATGGAGTCTGATACCTTCAAATTCACCAACAAAGATTCTCCTCATAAATGTTGGCTTCTTGCGTTAGTTAAATGGTTGAGCGACTCTGATCTAAACGCGAATGTTGTTTATGGGTTGAAAGAAGAATTAATGGTTTATAAATAATGAACCTTTTCTTGGTAGTATAAATCTCGGAGAGAGAGAGAAAAAAAAAATCTAGAATAAAGGAAAATAATAGACATTCACAATAAAATGTGAGGGTCTTCAACATTTTTTTTTTTTGAGGTCATCATATGTCGTGGACGACTGAGATACAAATACTTACTCTACGGATGTGTCGTTCGGTGAGGAGAGATCAATGGCCCCTAAGAGTTGTATACCCACGTTATGGGTTAATGTACAGTTGCCGACACATGAAACAGAGACACCTAAGACGGAGGGTAGGGGTGGTGTTCTCATTGAGCATACGGGTAGTTAGGATGAGACGTTTTTGACAAGGTGTCCCGTATGAAGTGTATCTGTTTTTTGTGTCTGTAACTGTACAACATAGGAAATATCTGGTAGTGTATCTGTTTTATGTGCCTGTAACTGTACAACATAGGAGATAACTTGTAAGGTGTTTGTTTTATGTGTCTGCAACTGTTCAACATAGTAAAGTGCTGGTAGTGTATCTGTTTTATGTGTCCGTGACTGTAAGGTTTAGGGCGTGTACTACTGACTGTAACTGTGTCTATTCTATAATATTTCTATTATAAACATGTGTATACAGATTAATACAGTCACTGAGGTCTTGGCAACTCACTCTTGTTTTCAGTCTCGTGTAAACACATTACTAAAAGATCAAAGCCACATGTGACACTTGAGAATGTTGGGTTCTGCTGGAGTTTGGGTCTAGAGTACTTTTATTATTGGTGTAACCTTTTGTGAGGAAATAATAATAATAATAATAAATGGACTGGGTGTATATTGTCCTTGTATCATATAATTGAGTAGCTGCGTATGAAAAGTCAACAAGCGCCAACCCCCCCCCCCCCCCCGAAATTGCGTTAATAATAAAAATAAACTAAACAATTCCTCTTCTACATCATGAACAACGCCTAGTCATTATCTGGTATCTCCCGTTATGTCTAGGGGAATTTTAAATCAAAGAAGTCATTCTGTCTGAGGAGAAAATGACAACCAGTAAAGAAAATTCCACCCGAGAATTTACTTTAATTCGTAATATTATGTGATTCTCTATTGGATAGCCATTGAGAACTGTGGTTATTATGTATGAATAACATTGATATATATACTCTTTGTCTAAAAAAACCTGCAGAAGCTATTAATTATCACAAATTGTGCAAATCTTTTGTTATAATCTGATCACGAAATGGCAACCAGTGAGCGATGCCAGCCCGGCCGCATATTCCGAAACAGTTGTTAATTTCGGCACCATCTAAAATATCAGCCAATCAGGCGCCTTTCTCTCATCATGACATCACCTCCGATTGACCAATCACACTCTTCCAAAAGTATGATGTCATAGCGTCGTTCACTCCAAAGTATACGATTACACCAATTGTTATTACTGTGCATAGTAATACTAATAATGATTATTTTAATACGTTATTATTATTATTATACATAAATATCAGCCAAACAAGTGCACTCTCGAGTATTATGTCTGATCCATGGAGGTCTGATACACTCTTTTTTTAGTAATTGCCGCCATGACGTATCTGGCATCTGCTGCATGCGCCACAGACCCAGAGTTGCCAATTTATCCCTTTTGGAGCTAGATTCGGCACTTTATAGAACAATATAGCTCTTACAATTTGGCTTTAGTCCCATTTGACAACTACTTTTCTGTGTTTTTGTTGTGCATTTCTTTGTAGTTTTACTTATTTCAGAGTCGTGGCATAATAAAGAGTAATTTCGGCACCATCTAAAATATAAGCCAATCAGGCGCCTTTCTCTCGTCATGACGTCACCTCCGATTAACCAATCACGCGCCGAAAGGTATGACGTCATAGCTTGCTTTTATTGTTATAAAGACATTGCACTTTTTCACGGCAGAAGTGGTCATTTATTTCTTCATACCTCATTAATTTATTTCAATTTTTAATTGGTTCTTTGGTTACAAACAGAATAATGGTAGAGGATTAACATTATAGTAAAAATGTGTCAGTCCAATAAAAAATGAATTAAAAATTAAGTTGAAGTGAAAATAATGACTATGTGAAATATTAGCCTCTCACGACTCACGAGTTTCCCTTGTGTCATGACGCCATATTCCGATTAACTAATGACTCACGCTTATCCTCGTCGTGAAAAAATAACTAATATAAAAACATTGTACTCTTTTACGACAGCTGTCATTTTTCCATTATACAGTCACGAGCACTAAGGTATGTGCTCTAAGCACTAAGCACTAAGGTAAGGTAAAGCTTTAGTTGAAGCTTTGAATAGTCCAATTCACCAACGAAGTACTGGAATTCCAATGGAGATCTTATTGTGCATTTATTTATGGTCTCTAGGTATTCCAAGCAAACCTAAATAATTATTAGTGCTTGTTACTGTACCTCATTTATTTCGTGAAATAATGGTGGGACGATTTTGATTGTAGAATTATGTTAACTAAGGTCTGTCTTGTGTTCTCTCTCCCTTTGATTATACCCAACATCATGGAGCATCGAGGTCCTTTATCTTTGTAGGGTTATTCAACCTTCTGGCAAGTTGCACTGAAATTGCTTAACAGCTTTCCATTTATATTCTTGTATATCGTAAAGGGTCAACCTGGCTATTATTCTAATTGGTACTAAAATTTAGTTTTAGGTTACAAAGTGATATGCATACCTCAAGTTTATTGATATAATACACCTGTATAGTAGTACAGTAGTATAGTATAGTATAGTAGTATAAATAAACTGGTCTTTCATGTGTGTCAGGGCCGGCCTGTGTCTAATATAACAGAGGAAATAACAACACAAGGGGTATACTCGAATAACCCATTTAATAGTGCAAGACACAAAATTACACACCCACCAAACACTCCAACAACACATAATATACACACTCTAGATTACCACCAGCTCCAACACTTGAATAGGGTTCCACAATCCCCTCTCCAACAACACAGAGACAAAATAGTAGCACAATATATATATATATATATATATATATATATATATATATATATATATATATATATATATATATATATATATATATATATATATATATATATATATATATATATATATATATATATATATACACATATATACATATATATATATATATATATATACACATATATACATATATATATATATACACACACATATATATATATATATATATATACACACACACATATATATATATATATATATATATATATATATATATATATACACACACATATATATATATACACACACATATATATATATATATATATATATATATATATATATATATATATATATATATATATATATATATATATATATATATATATATATATATATATATATATATATATATATATATATATATATATATATACATATATATATATATATATATATACATATATATATATATATATATATATATATATATATATATATATATATATATATATATATATACATATATATATATATATATATATACATATATATATATATGTACATATATATATATATATATATATATATATATATATATATATATACATATATATATATATATATATACATATATATATATATATATATATACATATATATATATATATATATATATATATATATATATATATATATATATATATATATATATATATATACATATATATATATATATACATATATATATATATATATACATATATATATATATATATATATACATACATACATACATATATATATATATATATATATATATATATATATATATATATATATATATATATATATATATATATATATATATATATATATATATATATATATAAGCACTGTCTTCCCACTGGCTTGAAGGTAGCCTCTTGTTGGGGATAGAGAATGCAGACACTCACTCAGTAAGGACGGGGTCACGGGAGTCGTGGTATCTACCGTTAGCGAGTGGGTGAGTTAATGAGGAGGACTCAGGGCTAGCCCACGGCCATAAGGTAACTCCAGGAGAGTACGAGACCAGCCAGGAGAGAAACTACAGGATGCTTCTTGGTCGAAAGGCTGTGGCTGTCTGTCTTCTGGAGTCCAAATGGGTTCCGTCATCAACTCGTATGGCCGCTGGTGGTAGGGTCGAACTCAGTAAAGTTGATGGATTGAGACTGGTGAGTAGCTCGAAGATTCTCTGAGTGGTAGGTGGAGACTGGTGAGCAGCTCAAAGAGTCGGAGTGGTAGGTGGAAAGAAGGGGTTAATGGTCGAGGTGGTAGTTGTCCCCTTACATAGGCCCCTATACAAGAATCTACTGCAAGTAGATTTAATCACAACTGCCAGTACGACCAAAATTTTTAAGTAATTAAAAATTGCTAATTAAGTCAGAACCAAAAATTAAATAGATGTTCTGCTTAGAAGATCTACACCAAGATTGTCTTTCCCAGCTATGTAAACTACTCTGAATCTGTACGACTGAAGGTTTAAAGCCCATCTTAACACTCGATCATTTTTACCCTTGAATGTTTCAAGATACAACAGAGGTTTGTGATCTACTTCTAAGATGAATTCTTTCCCCTGTAAGTAATAGTTAAATTTGGTGATTCCATAGACAACTGCCAAGCATTCCCGTTCAATTGTGGAATATCTTTTCTCCCGATCTTGCAGTGTTCTACTTGCGTAAGCGATGGGGTGAGGACAGCCATCGTGGTACTGCATCAGCACCACTCCCAAACCATAACTAGAGTCGTCGGTTCTCAGGACGAACAGTAGCTGGAGGTCCGGGATCCGTAGCACTGGTTCCGATGACAATGCTCGCTTCAGTTGGTCTAGACAGTCTCGATGATGATGATCCCAGGGAATTGGTTCTCGAACATCCTTCCTCAATAAGTCTGAAAGGGGTCCAGTATACTCGGCTGCCTGTGGGATGAAAGATTTATAGAAGGAAATCATCCCTAGAAAACTGCGAAGGACCTTCTTCGTCAATGGAGGAGTCTTCTGCCGTATTACTTCCACCTTCGAGTGCTGCGGTTTCAGCTGGTCACCTTCCAGGGTGAATCCTAAGTACTGAATAGAGATTACCCTGAACCGGCATTTGGATAGTTTCAAGATCAGGTGGTGTTGGCGTAGTCGTTCCAGTACAGACTTGAGGGTGATGACATGCCTGGGCCAGTCTACAGAATAGATAAAAATATTGTCAAAGTAGAAGGACACATTGGATAAACCAGCGAGGACTAACCGCATCAATCTAATGTATGTTGCACAAGCAGTCACTAGACCAAAGGGGAGTCTACAAAATTCCATCAGTCCCCTGTGAGTGGGAAAGGCTGTCAAAGTCTAACAACTTCAGTCAAAGGAACTTGATAGTAGGCCTTAGATAAATCTAACTCCGAGAAAATTTTAGCCCCAGAAAACTTATGTAGTTCTTCTTCTCTATTACAAGTAGGCTCAGCATGGAAGACTGTTACAGAATTTAACTTACTGTAGACGATGTCCATCCGATAGGAACCATCAGCCTTGCGCACCATAACAATAGGACTGCAGTGTGGAGAAGAAGACAATCTGATGATACCTTGTTGATAGAGACTGTCGACCTCTTGCTCGAAGTAGGGCTTCAGGTGCACGGGTACTGGGTACATCTTGGATTGGATTCTGTCAATAGTGGTTAGGGTTATGTTGTGTTCAATGGTAGAGGTACAGCCAGGGACGTCTGAAAACACATCCTTGAACTCGTAGAATAGTTCCTGAACGTCAACCTGTTGAGTCCAATCTAAACTAGAGTTTTCAAATGGCTTACCCCCCGATGATACATCTCCAACTTCAGCCAAGGGTAACTGGTAATCGACAGGTTCGTCTTCCACAACAGCAATCGTCCCAGATGAAGGTTCGTTGGTGTGTAGTGTAGGAACCTCGTCGAGAACATTCACCTGGTTAACAACTGCTATGCGGTAGTACTTTTTCAAGAGATTAGCATGATGAAGCTTAGGTCCCCGAGGTACATCAATGACATAATCTACCTTACCCCGCCTCTCAAGAACCTTATATGGCCCACTCCAGGCAACTAATAACTTACTGGAGTCACTGGGGAGAAGGACTAGGACCTCCTCACCAGGCTTAAACTGTCTGTCCTGGGATCGAACATCAAAGTAAGACTTGTAACGAGCAGTGCTTACCTCAGCAATTTGTGCAGCAATTTTGGCACACTCAGACAACTTATCCCGCAGTTCAAGTACGTACTGGTAATTTGTCCTTTCCTCTTCCTTGATGTCCTGGTCCTCCCACAGGTCCTTCAACACCGATAAGGGTCCTCTAATGGAGCGGCCGTACAGAAGCTCAAATGCCGAGAATCCCGTCAGGTCGCTGGTCATCTCTCGAAGAGCAAATAATGTAGGGATGAGGTACCGATGCCATTCCCTAGGTTTGTCAGCACACAGCTTCCGAAGAGCTGCTTTAAGGGGTCCATGTAATCTTTCCACCCGTCCGTTTCCACTTGGATGAAATGGAGTAGTAAAGAGGTAAATTGGGTACCCCAATCAGATAGAATTTCTTTAGGGATTCCAACTCTAGAAAATATGGAGAGTAAGGCTTCAGCAACCGAGACCGTGTCTATATCCTTGAGCGGAACTGCTTCAGGGAATCCTGTGGCAAAGTCGATCAAAGTAAGTATGTGGCGATGACCTTCCGAGGATGGTGGTGACAAAGGACCGACCAGGTCAATGGCAACCCGAGAGAAGGGTTCTGTAACCACAGGTAAAGGGTTTAAAGGTACAGGTCGAACACGGCCCTTGGCAGACATCCGCTGACACTTGTCGCACGATCTGCAATATGCCCGTATATCAGCTCCCATACCTGGCCAAAAGAAATGATCCAAAATCTTCAACTCAGTTTTCCGATGCGAAAAATGACCTGCAAGGGGATTCTCATGAGCCACTGCAAGTATGATCTGACGACAGTTATTGGGTATTACCAGGCAAAGTTGTCCTACCTTATCTGGACGTTCAGACTGTATGCACTCCCGGTAGAGAAGACCATTGAGGCAGGCAAACTTAAAAGATGAGCCATTCCTTGTCACATCAACTTGTTCAGTAGGTACAGCTCCGGACAGATCAATGGTCCACACTTCTTCCACCCTTGCCTTGGTGTGGGCCTCAACGGATATGGTATCACTGACAGGTGGAGGGGGGAGGGGAGAAATGTGGGCGGAGTTATATAGGGGGGGTAGCGTTACCAATGTTGAGCCATCCAGAAATTTGAATCCCGAACCACTTGTGTTCATGGATGTGAACCACTCACTTGAAGGTGGTAGGAGAGGAGGGGTTGGGTTGGGGAGAGGGGGGTAAAGCTTCACCAGTGATCGAGATGGAGAGAATTATTGAATCAAGTAGCTAAATGTTTTCTTCTGTAATCTAAATCCAACTCTGATGCTGCATTCCATGGGATATTCTTTATTATTTGAAATGAATCCAGATTTTACCTAATATAATTAACACGACACCAGTTTTTTATGACTAATATATCAAGCGATGCACCACCTACCCAGTGTTAAGTTACATTTCAGGTAAATCCTTTATTTTTATCCTGTATCATTCATGACATTTTCTAAGAAACGTTTATTGTGTAACTGGTTACCAAAGGATAATAGTTATAGTGTATGATGTTAATTACCCAATTACTACTCCATCTGTTCTTCCTCACCCCGTCCTCCCTTATTCAATTCACAGTTTCCTCTCCCTCCATCCCACCATTCCTTTACTCTCCATTTTACCACCACCACTACCATCATTCTGTGTGTTGCTGCATAATCTGTTAATGCGCAAACAAGACCACAATAGAAATATTAATAGTGATATCTGGTATGCAAATACAATCCGTTATATATGACGAATATATTTATACCTTTATTTATTTATCTGAGGTCAACATTTAGGCCAGCCATTCAGACGCCCAGTGTTAGTGAACCAATCACAACATTTAGAGGATATTGTGTCACAACTATTGTTATTACTAATTAAAATAGGGAAAAATTGAAATCAGACATTTATTGGTTATTGTTTACATGACTTTGTCAGTTTAGGTGAAATCTCCACAAGTCCTCGTCACGAAGCATTCAAACCCATAATCCAACTGGGTCTGTAGGCACCACACTGTAATTATAATAACCACAATTATAATAACTGTTAACTTATCATTACCTGAAGTTTATACTTCAACCTCACGTTTGCATTAAGCATGTGTAATGTTTGTTTTGTTTTCTTATTATTATTATAAGCACCGATATATGTATTGCTTTAGAGTCAGACCCTTAGCCACGATGATATACAGCATATACACTATTTATATACACTTCTATTAAGATATTAATTAAGGCTTGAAATACTGTAGATTACATATTTCATTTTATTACTCATCAATTTGTTGCTAGTATCGTGTTCAACCACCCTCCTTCTCAATGACAGCCTGCAGTTGCTCGGGCATTGAGGCACCATGCCTCCTCACTGTATAATATATATGGTTTTACCCGAAAAATCTCCCACTGTGTTCTGGTGTGACGTAGCAAATCTGTTGTGGTTCTCTGTCGTTCTGGCTCCCACGTGTTAACGATAGAACCTCATACATTTTCTATAGGGTTCATATCGCAGTCTTTTAAATAGACAAATCTATCACCTGCAAATAATCATGAGCAGTAAACCATTTTTGAACTTTCCTCGCCATATGGATAGGGCATCGGTCGTGTATATGACAGATAAGGGTGAGTAGTTGAAAAGAAATTAAAAACATTTAGAATATGTGCTTCATTATATTGCATTTGATCGATCTATTAAACAAAGACACTGTCTGTTGTTCACCCCCGTAGAGAGATACTGATTATAATTATTATCCTTTGGATATTAAGCAACAAATAACGGAGCTGAGACAATTATTTTTCTGTCTTCAGCTTTAACTGTATTCTTTTCACCCCTCATGCTGGTAGTCCCCCTCTTTATCACCTTTTCTCGCCGTAAAATAAACTTAATACCTATATCTTTCAAGTAACTGGCAACCTCACACAACCTCCTCTCCCCTTCTCTCTCTCTCTCTCTCTCTCTCTCTCTCTCTCTCTCTCTCTCTCTCTCTCTCTCTCTCTCTCTTCCTTCCTTGCCTTCTGTAATATTCTTTATCTTTTCTTTCTCATATTTTTAACCCTCTCATTCGTTATTTCAAAGTTTAATGACATAGGCCTTTCTCCCTTATCACCCATAGTCCTTCAAATTTATGTAAGCGAAAGGATATGATAATAGTTATGTAGAACAAAGGTGTTGGCAGATACGCATTCTTGCCTGCATAATCCCACCAACAGCATTTCGCCTTCTTAAATCAGAAGGAATATTGGTTTCATGTATTGCCATTTGTCAGTATGTTGCTAGTCTGTATTATGGCCATTTGTTATCAAAATTTATATGTAGATATATAAACTTACTTTTACTTACATCCAGCATTACTGTGCAGAACATTGTGACACAATATGGACCACAAGACCCAGTTGGATTATGGGTTTGAATGCTTCGTGAATGCTTGTGGAGCTTTCACCTAAACTGACAAAGTCATATAAACAATAACCAATAAATGTCTGATTTCAATGTTTCCCTATTTTAATTAGTAATAACAATAGTTGTGACACAATATCTTCTAAATGTTGTGATTGGTTCACTAACACTGGGCGTCTGAATGGCTGGCCTAGATGTTGACCTCAGATAAATAAATAAAGGTAATAAATATATTCGTCATATATAACGGATTGTATTTGCATACCAGATATCACTATTATTATTTATTTTGTGGTCTTGTTTGCGCATTAACAGATTATGCAGCAACACACAGAATGATGGTAGTGGTGGTGGTAAGATGGAGAGTAAAGGAATGGTGGGATGGAGGGAGAGGAAACAGTGAATTGAATAAGGGAGGACGGGGTGAGGAAGAACAGATGGAGTAGTAATTGGGTAATTAACATCTTACACTATAATTATTATCCTTTGGTAACCAGTTACACAATAAACGTTTCTTAGAAAATGTCGTGAATGATACAGGATAAAAATAAAGGATTTACTTGAAATGTAACTTAACACTGGGTAGGTGGTGCATCGCTTGATATATTAGTCATCAAAAACTGGTGTCCTGTTAATTATATTAGGTAAAATCTGGATTCATTTCAAATAATAAAGAATATCCCATGGAATGCAGCATCAGAGTTGGATTTAGATTACAGAAGAAAACATTTAGCTACTTGATTCAATAATTCTCTCCATCTCGATCACTGGTGAAGCTTTACCCCCTCTCCCCAACCCAACCCCTCCTCTCCTACCACCTTCAAGTGAGTGGTTCACATCCATGATCACAAGTGGTTCGGGATTCAAATTTCTGGATGGCTCAACATTGGTAACGCTACCCCCCCTATATAACTCCGCCCACATTTCTCCCCTCACCCCTCCATCTGTCAGTGATACCATATCCGTTGAGGCCCACACCAAGGCAAGGGTGGAAGAAGTGTGGACCATTGATCAGTCCGGAGCTGTACCTTTGCTCGTATTCCCTCCAAGGATGGACAAGACTTTTGTAGTTTGATGAACTCCTTAGGAGTGATGGACAAAGGTTGTAATTATGGCAGCACAAGGGGATGAACTCTCCTAGTCTTCCCAGCACGAGTAGTCACAGCATGAACCTCAACTGCCGGTGGGAAACCAGTGGTGGTGGAAAGTTTGCTAAGCTCACAATCTCTTGTAGTCTGGAATGGCAAGCAGTCATTAGGATCTCTCACACCAGGTACATACATCCTTGACCTGTACCCTGTACTGTATAGCTCATTGATTAAAATTATATACAGTAATCAATCAGCACCACTTATACCAAGGCCCTTCCATCTCACCCTCTTCATAAACTATTCATCTTGGACTTTTTCCATTTTTCCAAACCATTATCATTTATTACACTTCAGCATCTTTATAATATACTCCACATTCAGCACCAACTTTTTATAATCAAATCTAAGCCCCAGCTTAGTGGTAATGTCCTCATTATTCCACCTCGTTAATTAAACTTTATGCTTCTCACAAGTCATACATTTCCACCACATAACCAATTACTGAATACTCTACTTGTGTTCATCATCCATGACTATGATGCATACGTCAATATAGGTAGGATATACTCTGTTCCTCAATCCCATTTTTCCATCCCCATGCTCACACTTCAACTACAAACTTTAACAATAATATTACCATAACATAACATCATAGAGGTGTTTAGAAGTGTTTGATCAGTCTAATAATTTACAGCAACCTGTCAATATACTACCATTTGAAGATAAATAGCAACAATACTGCAACTCTTTTCTTGAAAGTTTGTGTAGCTGGTAAAATTCCTCATGGAGTAGTTTTACAGCGTAGTGACAGGCCTGGTATTGTTTGTCACTAACGAACGTGACGAGAAATGCGGTCACCACTGAATTTTATCTATTTTTTTTCCACCATTCCTGCGAACTGACCCACTGTCTCACCTCCCAATCAGTCTTACTATACCAAGTTGTCACACATCTGAATTAAATCAATTTACACTAACCAGTACAAAGTTGTTGTATGTTCTGGCGTAAATTTACTTACACCAAGTGACGAGAGTAAACGAATAGGTGGCAGGCAACTGGCTGTCTCTGATGTCTCTTCGGAGTTTGATTTTATTATAAGACTTTTTATAATTATTAGGATTGAGAAGATACCAGCAAGATTAAATTAGATTAATCACTTTTTATTTATAACACGAGTTAGTCTACAGAGTCACAATATGTAGCTTGCACGGGTTTAACCCCTCCGCGACGGGATAACTATGAATAGCCAATCTGTGAGTCCGGGGCTAGTCTTACTTTCCCTACTGCCTGTCCGGGCGCTTTTGGCCGATTTTTCCAAAATCGCTCTATTCCACTTACTCTGTACGTCTAAACTACGATACTGAACAACTTAAATTTGGTGTTGTTAGCACCATCAACTCTTCCTCTTTCCAATAAAACCAACCCCAGCTCTCTACAACTCTCCGTTGCCGAGAAATTAAGTGAGGAATGAAGGGTACTTTCTCGTGTGAGCGCGGTTGTGTTCGCTTAGGTGGAGTGGCTCTGACGACAACTGAACGTGGCCCGCGCGGGTGGCAGTCAGTGTTGTAAGTAAGCATGGCGCAACACAGAATTGGACACGCACGAGAAATCTAATCCACATCCATCCATGTTCACAGTCAGTAACACACTGACTGACGATGGTGATTTGTAGGGATGGTGGTAAAGTATAGCCAAGTAAAAAAAAAAACGCCAAATTGGGCTCGCAAATGCCGACATTGGCAATAGCGGTGCTTCATCCCGCCCGGTCACCACATGGCAGGGGTGTAAGACACGACCCGGGCGCTTCCTGGGGGCGTCTATGACCGCGGTCCGGACGTTAAGGGGTAATTACGCTAGGCTAGGAAGCTAACTTTAAAGAGAGATTACATGCTAGAATAACATGTGATCGGATCGGTTATAGGTAGCCAACTGAGGCTGTAGGAGCGCAACTAGGGCGCGTCCCTTGTGTATCATATGATCTGTGTCGTCACTTTATGCTAGCGTGTTAGTGGTTCCCACACAGAGTGAGTCTTGTTCTCTTCCTGTTCAAGCGTAGGTCAGCAGTATTGGAACATCATGTGACGGTGTAAGTCTGAGTGTCTAAGTGACTCATAAAAGTAAGTATTAAGTAAGTTATTATAAGTAGCCCTCTAATGAAGGTGAAACCGGAACAATGCTCGGCCACTTCCATCCTTCGCCCTCGAAGGAACATTTATAATAATTTACATGTTGTTGTAAGGGAAAAACTACCTTATTTGCTTAAGTGTCAATCTAATGGGTTCATTATACCATCCAGTTCATTTTCATATGATTCGGAGTCTATATCTGTTTCATATTTTCTAGCTCATGCTGTATTGTTTGTCAGTCTCGACTCCAAACCAAGCCAACGTCATGGACTGCTTCCTTCAACAACGGGCAGAGCAGACTGAGACTCCAGAGCTCTCACACCTCCACCTTCTCTGTCCTCCACCAGAGACTACTCTTCGGGTTGTTACGGTCACTGGGCCGTTTCCGTGTCACACCTAGTTACTCTACGTACTCTACTTACTCTACACTGTCTACAGTACTTGCAAGTGTACAAAGTGTGGTCTGAGCGTCGCTCCCACATTGTCTACCCTGCTGCTACCACCTGGAAGAGTCGTGTTCACCCCTGGACTTATTGTGCTACAAGTGGCGATTGATAATTGTGTGTGACTTATTGCTGTACCAGTGGCGAGTGTTATTTGTGGGTGGAGTGTCTTGTGACTTGTTTATAACGTTGATTAAAGGTGGGAATTGTTTTTACTCTTGGACTTCCATTATCCTCGGGACTTGCTGGGTGATGTTATTGAGTGGGATATCTGGTGCAATACAGAGGAGTACTCTGTCAAAACTCCATCTCTACGGCTGAGGAACCTTTCCTCTACAGTTGTTATATAAGGGTATTATTATCTTCTGGCATATCTTTCCAGGTTGATTATTAATATTTTCCCTATTAAACTTAAGATTTAAATATATAGATATTATTATTATTGGAATGCATGCTGTCTGTAGATGTACTTTATTATTTCTACAGATAATACTTAATATTACATGTCCAATATACATTATGGGTAAATACATCCTATCTAAATGTGTAGTGGTGTGTAATTAGCCTATACATTTGTATCCTCATTACCTTGTGACACTTGTCTTTGCCGTTCGCGAGCTAATAATTGTTGGTACCAAGCGTACACCTTCCGTATTTTTAAGTTTAAGTTTAAGTTTTTGGGTCCCGCAGAGGGCTGCTCGTGGGCAGCATAATATGCGGGGGTTGTGCGGGGGATTTAGGGATCCAGGGTGAGGGTGGATTGGGTCAGGGACTGTGGGTTGAGGATTAGGATTGGGGAGGTAATGATTGGTGATCCTATTTCTAAAAGTGTCAAGAGTGGGGCTATTAACTATATGAGATGGGAGATGATTCCACTCTTAGATGCTGCGGGGAAAGAATGAGTGTCTAAATATATCAGTGCTTGTCTGGTATGTATGGTATTTTAAGTTGTGGCTGCCTCTAGTGGACCGTATACTTGTAGGGTGTAGATATGTGTCTTTGTCTATGTCAACTAACTTGTTTGTGATTTTGTATATCATCTGTTGTCTGTGTATTTGTCTTCTTGTTGCCAATGGGTCTAGTTTTGTGTCTTGTTTAAGCAAAATGACTGATGTAGTGTGTCTGTAATCACGTCTGGCCCATCTTGCAGTTTTGTTTTGTATGGATTCTAATTTATTTATATTATTGTAAGTGTGTGGGTCCCAGACGGTGTCACAATACTCTAGGTGTGGTCGAACGAAAGTGTTATAAGCAATGATTTTAATGTCTGTGTTACACCTGCTGAGGTTCCTGCGCAAGAACCCCAGGACCCTACTAGCTTTGGCCCTGATGCTACCTATGTGTGTGTTCCACCTCATGTCCGATGAGATGTGGACGCCCAAGTATTTGTGGGAAGGGACTGTGTTGAGGTTAGTGTTGTGTAGCTGATATGTATATGGTATGGGATTATGAGCACGGGTAAAACGGATGTGATGGCATTTGTCTGGTCTAAATGTCATCTGCCACTTGACTTCCCAGTCTTCAAGTGCAGTTAGGTCGTCCTGTAGTCGGAGGCAGTCATTTCTATCTTTAATTGGTCTGTAAACTAAGCTATCGTCTGCAAAGAGTCTAGTGGTAGAGGAAAGTGAAAGTGGGAGGTCATTAATGTATGAAAGGAAGAGAAGGGGGCCCAGGACAGTGCCCTGGGGTACCCCAGAGATCACAGGAACAGGTGGAGACTGACTACCGTCAAGAACTACGCGTTGCTTTCTGGTAGTCAAGAACGTTCGAATCCAGTGAAGAAGTTGTCCCTGTATGCCATAGAATTCTAACTTGTGTAGTAGTCTTTGGTGAGGGACTTTGTCGAAGGCTTTGGCAAAGTCTAATACTATGGCGTCAACTTGTCTAGTTTTTGTGTCATTGAGGGACTGCAAGATGTCATGTGTAGTCACCAGTAGCTGCGTCTCACACGAGCGTTTGGGTCGAAAACCGTGTTGTTTGTCAGTCAGTATGTTTTGTCTATTAAAATGGTCCATTATATGTCTATGAATTATGTGTTCTAAAATTTTGCAAGGGACTGAGGTAAGAGAAATCGGTCTATAATTAATGGGAAGGGTTCTGTCTCCGGATTTAAAAATTGGGGTCACATTTGCCAAAAGCCAGTCCAGAGGGAGTTCACCGGTCTGTAGAGTCTGTGAGAATATAACTTGCAGGACAGGGGCAAGAACTTTAGCATTAGTCCTCAATATCCTGCAGGGTATATTGTCTGGTCCAGTCGCTTTGTGTATGTCTACCTCAGATAAAAGTTTCTCAATACAGCTAAATACAATAGTACAACAATTAACATTAGTGCAGGTATGATGTGTAGAGGTAATACAACTTCTCATAAGAGATGTAAAGGTAACAAATTATTCAACTTTGAGGTAAACTCTGAGTCTATTAAAAATTGAAGGATCTTCATTTTATCTAAAAAAAAAAATATGTTATCTATAGAGATGTTTTCTACAAGGTTAACTCTGACATTAACTCTGTAGAAAGTGTGGACACAAAAGCTTTATGGTAATGAGTAGGTAAGTTAAGAAAAATGTTCATTCCTAATCTCACAATGACCCTGAGCCATATAATAACCATCCACCCAAACGTGTTGGACTTACCATTGCTAAATAATATCACACTTATTCTCTGTTTGTGTAGTAGTAGTGGTTAGTACTGAAGTGCTCATGGTAGGAAGTATTACTGACAGTTTTGAAAGTACAGTAAGATGTGGGAAAAGTTGAGTCTGGCATTATGAATGAAAGGTCACACTGTGCCTTGTTTGCTAAATTCTAAGTAAACATATAAGCAGGACATACAGTACATGCAAGTGTAAGTATGATGTGCGACAGTCATCCAATGAATGTTTTTCCAAAGTGTCTATGGCAGTATAATCTTCAGATGAGACTAAGTATGACTTGTCTACAACCAGCAGGGTATTATTTACTCTAATTGGAAATGGTCGTAATTCCCAAATATTAATTGACGTTTTTGACTTTTAAGGAATATTTAAAACTTTTCCTCTATGTTCAACCAAAATACCTGGCCAAAGTACTTGGGCTGTAGCTGCTTTTTGTTGGGCAAGTGTAACAAGTGCTATACCCAGCAAAAACAGTAATAGAATCTTGTCTCAGTTAGAATGAGTCCAATGATAGAGTAGTAATATTCCACGTCAGATAGGGTAAATATAGGGTTAAGCTTTTAAGTTTTTATAGCTATTTCCACTGCTGCCTGCAACTGCCATAGAGGTAACAACTTCGAGTTTACTCTACCCAATCCAGTATCTACCAAGTCACTTATGACTACTTCGTTTAAATAATTAAGTTTCTGAACAGCTATGTCAATGGCTGCTATGTACTCACTAATTAATTGGATGAGTTCAATGTTAGGTATTATTCCAATTAATTCGTTTAGCACAGAAGATAGTTGGTTAGTTAGTTCGTTCAATTATTTCATGGGTTTGTGTCGTAGGTGTTGCCGAGCTTCTTAAGTTCGAATGACAATTCTTTTCTGTTGTCCTAGGGCAGTAATTACCCCCCCCCCTAGTTTCTTACCTAAGACAGTGACATCATCGGCCAGAGCTTCTTAAGTTTGAATGACAATTCTTTTCTGTTGTCCTAGGGCAGTAGTTACCTCCCCTAGTTTCTTACCTAAGACAGTGACATCATCGGCCATTGCTGTCCCAAACAACTGTTTACTCAACAAACCCATGAAATTAAAAAAAAGGCCACGTCTCTGACGACGAGCATGAGCAGTTTATATATGTCTGTGTAAGTCTGATACATGTTGTCCAAGGTTTAAAATTATCTTTGGCATTTCTAGCAATCCGTGAACTTCCAGTTGTACAGCAAACTAAATCTTCCACTATCAAGACTTTTACTCTATATTCAACCAAAGCACCTGAAGCGCACCTGGCTTCAGTACTTGGGCAGTAACTGCTGTTTGTTCGGCAAGTGTAACACGCGCTATACCTAGGAAAAACAGTAATAGAATCTTGTTTCCCATTTGAAATAAATGTCATTATTTAGTTTATGTTGCAGACCTTAGTTTTTGTCTGTGTGTGTGTTTGAAGACAGATATGTGGGAGTGGAAGTTAGTATTTCTTGTGCTTGTGCTGTTTAGATTTTAGATGGTTCATTTAAGTTTATCTGTTTACTCCTATCTACATGCATTATTTCTACCTTCCCCGTTTTTATACATTTTATTTTTATTTTATTTCTATTTCCATGGTGATGTCGATTATTTCATACGGACCAACAAACTTTGGAGTTAACTTTGATACTCTTTCTGGGGATTTTATCATGACATTTTCCCCTACAGCAATATCTATCTTCACAGCTTGAGTATGTTGTTTGATCAACATCTCCTGCCTACTACCGTTTAGGTGATTCCTGACTTCCTTATGGATGTTATTAAACACTTGTAGTCATCCATATTATATGCTGGAAGAAAATTTCCAGTAATTATGTCATATAGAAGTCGTTTGTCTGTTAAATAGAATCTGTTGAGGGGACTTGCCCACTGATGAGTTTATGGAACCTTTAATGGAGGCAGCTATAAAGAATTCCAGTCTTCCCATGATCCGTGCATGGGATTAGCCATTTGTCGCAAAACTTCAATTATCTTGCGATTGCTTGCTGGATGATATGCTGTTATAAAAGTTTGCTTTATATGATATTGATCACATATGTTGCGTAAGAATTATTAGTAATTTCTTAACCATTGTCGGTTAGTATCACCCTAGGTGTGTTGTACTGACAAATTAAATTCGTTACCTTCGTTAAATTCGCTTGTGTGGTAAGCTTAGTATATTTATACCAGTTACATCCCATGTTTTTCAGGTATTGGGTAATTTAAATTTGGAGCTGGGCCCATTGTATTAGCTTTATGAGCATGACATGATTCACAATTCTTAATATGTTTCTCCACGTCGATGCGGAGAATGAACCAAAACATTTATTTTTATTTTTAAGTCTAGTTTCGCTATACAGCGATCTCTGCCCGGTTATCCGGTTTGTGGATGATTATGCATTAGTGTTAGTACAGTCATGATTAGTGTATCAAGGACTACTACTTGTGAAGAAATGTTAGTCTGTTTCTCAAGTTTCCTGAACAAAGTGTCATCTATTACCTCAAACTGTGTTAGTGGAATGGGTAACTCCGGTAGGTTAGTTTCTTCGTCACCTGGAACCAAAGCATAAATGACCCTTGCCCAAAGTTTATCTTTCTTTAGTTCAGTTCTAAAAAGTTCCACATTGAAGTCTACATCACTGTTAGTGGGAATGACAGCAGCAGCTGATCTATTGCGAGATAAGGCATCTGCAACTTTATTAAAACGCCCCGGAAAATATTTAATTATAGGCTGAAACTCTGAGATACCATCTGGCTAACTGACCTGTCAATTTTTTTTTTTTATTATTATTTACCATGAATACGGTGATAGGATACCCTAGAATTATTTCCCTGAAGGTCTTAAGGCCCAAACCACCGCTATAGCTTCCAAATTCGTGACGCTATATTTCTTCTCTGTATCCTTCACCACCCAACTGGGATATACACAAGCCCTGCAACATCCTTCTGTGGTATGCTGCATAAGGACAGGGCGTAAACCATCGTTTGATGCTTCAGTACAGAGAGAAAACGGAAGGTTCTGCGTAACTTAAGATAGGAGTAGAATGTAAGCTAAGTTTAACTGATCAAAGCTATCCTACTCTGTTTGTGACCACTTAATTCGATATCTTTCTTCAGGAGTCTTATTAGTGGGTTGGCTATTTTAGCAAAATTCATTATGAATGACTTGTTATATGAACCTAATCCAAGGAAACTCCTTATCTACTTTACTGTAGTAGGTTGAGAAAATTTCTTTACTGCTTTAATCTTGGAATCCAAAGTGTGAATTCCTTTACTATTTACTTTATGACCCAAAAAACTCTATTTCAGCCTTAACTTTTAATCCAACATATTGCAGTCGCTGAAAAACTCTATCCAGCTCTGAAGGTGTGAATTTACATCAGGGCTGACAATAATTAAGTCATCTGGGTATGCAGGTTTGGATAGGTCATTTAATTCTACTTGCCAATATCCACTAAGTTAAGACTAGTAAAGACTCTGGCTAGCACAGTGGTAAAGTCTGTGGCTCTAATTCCGTGGCCCAGCGTTCGATCCTTGCTCGGGACACTGTTAAAAATACCACTGATGCCAGAGGCTACCACCCCTGTGAGCAGGGGGTGGGGGGTTTGAGTCAGCTGTCTGAGGTCTTCCTGCTTAGTCAGCCATAGCCGAGAGCTGACTCGGGTCTCAGGTGGGTGGAGAGGTCGCTGAGCCACACATCACAGGGATCATCCTTGTGATGTGTGCTATAATTGTGTTTCATACACATAGTGTGTGCTACACTCTGTCCCAGTGACTGCCACTCGCTGGCACCTTTAATAACCTTTAATAACTCGGTTATTTTCCCCAATCTCCCTGAGGATATCTTTAATTAAGCACAGGTAATGGGCACATATCCTTGACAGTTTTCTCATTTATCTTCCTAAAATCTATAACAGGACGGAAATCACCTGTGTTCTTAGTTACTAAAAATAATGGGCTGTTATAAGGACTGTTTGAAGGTTCAATTATTCCCTCTTTTGACATATCATCCACCATTTTATTCATTATTTACCTCTGACTATGAGGTAATCTATAAGCTTTAACTACTAGGTGGCGCTGCACGTCGGCTGCCAGGGTGGAGCTCTCTCCCTGTTTTCTACCTTCTTTTTCTCTGCTTTTCATCACTTGGAACCCTTCGTCAAGTTAATGAAAGATCTGTGAATGTCTGAAGACAGTGTGTAACCATGTTGGCCGTGAATATGTATCGTCTGTGGATTTTAATCGCCATATTGTTCGTGCTGACTGCTGGGGTCTGGAGTATAAACATCCAATATGGCCGCGAGGAGCTCCTGTTACTGCGACCGTCAGCCAACACTCCCCCTACTACATCAACAATATTGTATGGTGTGAACATCTTGAAGCAGGTATGGCCTTCCGACGACTTGATGAACGAGTTATCAAGGACTGGGAGACGTGAACGAAAACGGGGCAGACGTGGAGGTATACGAGCAAGATTGAGAAGACGTGGAATCAGAACATCAGTGCCAACGATAGTCTTTGGAAATGTACAGTCAATACGAAATAAAATCGATGAACTTGCGGCTAATTGTAAATTTAATAGAGACTATAGAGAAAGTGCGATTATTGCTATTACGGAATCCTGGCTTGAGGATAAAGACTTAGATGAGTCTGTGAATATTGATGGTTTTCTACTGATAAGATCGGATAGGAAAATGGTGGCTAAGAAACGAGGCGGAGGAATCGCAGTCTATATTAATGAAAATTGGTGTAAACAGGTTACTGTTAAACAATCATTTTGTAGTGATCACCTCGAATATCAAGTGATATCATGTCGTCCATTTTACTTACCGAGAGAGTTTGGTTGTGTGATTATTTGTAATATTTATGTACCACCAACAGCAAATGAAAATATTGTGTGTGAACAAATATCTAGCTGTATGGATAAATATGAAAGGGAGTATCCTAACTGTTCGAGTTATCTTGGGTGATTTTAATCATGTAGATATCGATGATGTACTCCCAAACTATTATCAATTTGTAAACTGCGCTACTAGAGGGGATCGAATGTTAGATAAAATGTTTTGTAACGTCAAGGATGGTTACCGAGTAATCAAGAAACCGCCACTGGGAATTTCAGATCATAATATGTTGTTTTGTGTTCCTAAGTATAAACAGTTATTGATACAAGAAAAATGTAAGAAGTCCGAGGTGAGAGAGTGGAACGAAGCAAACGAAAAGAAACTGCAGGACTGTCTAGAGTTTACGGACTGGTCGGTATTGCGTGGTGACTCCAGTGAGGTAGATAATAATGTTAATATTTTCTCATCATATATAATTTTTTGTGTAGAAACAATTGTTCCGGTTAGAGAAATTAAGATGTACCCAAACAATAAACCGTGGATAACGAAGGGTGTTAAACTACTAATTAATGAGAAAAAGCATCTAGTTAATACTCAAAATCGAGCCCAGTTAAAGGCAGTGCAAAAACAAATAAATAAGAAAGTGAAAGAAGAAAAGATAAAATATAAGGATAAAGTAGAGAGTTTGTTCAAGGAGAATAATCCAAGAGATGCATGGAAGGGATTAAAACAAACAGATAAAATTATGTCTGATGTAAACCATCCTTTGCATTACAATTACGTGTTCTTAAGATCAGGTAAAAGGTTGACAGTTCCTAAGGCTACCAAAGATCGGTTCAAAGATTCATTTGTTCCGAATAGTATTCAAATTTTTAATCATACGGCATCACGATGAAGGTAGATGATGTACACTATATTGGTTTTATACTTTTTACATTGTACTGTATGTGTGTGTGTATGTATGTATGTATGGTTGTGTGTAGGTATTTATGTATGGGTGTGTGTATGTAGGTGTATGTATGGATGTATGTGTGTGTGAAGGTAGATGATGTAGACTTTTATTTGTTTTATACTTTACTTTGTACTGCAATATGTATGTATATATGTATGTGTGCGTATGTATGGATGTATGTGTGTGTGTTTGGGATTGCATTATGTTTAACCTTTTATCATATAGATATATGTATTTTGACAATAGAGTTTATTTTACATTATACCCTCTATTTTAAGTATGTGTGCAAAGTTTTTAATATTATGTGTGTGATAGGTGAGACATGTATGATTCCCTAATGTGTTACGTGTAATGTGAAGTTATATTTGTATTCCAACCTCATTGTCCAATACTGTATGGAGCTCTCACCACAACAAATTTCTCGTTGTATATATAATGCAATAAGACAATAAAGTATATCTTATCTTATCTTATATACTGGATCTGTGTCAATTAATTTTATATGATGTTTTACTAGTGTTGTTTTCCCCAACCGCTCACCAGGTAAGGCAATAGCCGACCTGTGATTTGCTAATGTGTGTAAAAGCTGAGTGCGAGGTGAAGGAAAATCATTTACTTTTACATGCTCACTTAATTCATTAGTAGTTTTCGTAAATTGCAATTCATCAACAATGTGTATGTTGGCTAAGGGAGGAAATTATTTTTTCCACTCTATGGGTTTAATAAACACAAGAAAGTCACTTATATAAGTACCTGGTTTAATGTTCACTGCCAGATTAACCTTGTTAAAAATTAGAGCTTCAATGAAGTTGTCTCTCTGTATCAGAGAAATTATGGACATAATGACATTAATTATTCTACATGTTTCACTTAAGGATATGGTTTGATTTCCTTCAATTATCACCTTTCACTTGTACCTTAATGATAGCAAACCCTTTACTTGGTAAATGAGTAGTACTTTTGACTGTGCCTGCCAGTAGAATGTGTGAGTCACATTCTCCCTTGAGTGCCCCAGCACCCAGCTGGCTGGTGACTGATGACTCAGAGGTCAACATGGGTACAGCCGACCTTGAAAGATAATTAACTGTAGTGAGATTGCAATGTCAAGGTTATGTTCGATTAATTCTTTTAACTCAATAGACCATCAGTTGGTAAACTGAAGTTTTCACAGTTATAGAAGGTACATTCTAGTCTATGACTACTTAATGAGAGTGTGATAGGAAATTGTACTATTCCTTTAGTGACTAGTCTACTACCAGATAAGGTAGTTAAATTTTTAAATCTGATGGCTGGATAGTCCATCGTTACTGCGGGTTTTCCCTTAACAGCCGTTTAAATGTTACTTCAGAAAGTAAAGGAGACACAAGCTCCTGTATCTACAGCTAGAGAAACATTTGTATTCCCCATGTTATAAGGAAGTGAAAGAATATCAACTTTACCCAAAGCAGCAACAAGTATATTTATTTATTAGGTGATTAATGTGAAGTGTTTTGTTTGTTAAAATCTTCACCTGTTTTTGCACATTTGTTATTGACTTCATACCTGGCATTCAACGTTACTCTACATTTATCTGTGTTATGTGTCACACTGTTATGAATAATGCAAAACTGATTACTTGGCTTGTTGTCACTTTCACTTACTACATTATTATTATTATTATCCTTACTTTTGGTATTTGAGAGATTATTCTTATTAAAGTAACATTTTTCTAGGCTGTGTCCATATTTCCTACAGATCATACAATAAGGCTTCTTCTTCGCGCTCTGTGGTGTGAAGTTTGTAGTGTGTGGTGTGTGTGAAGTGCTTGTTTGAGTGTTTGTGTGTGTGTTTACAGCTACAGGTAGGGCTCTAGGTACATTTACTTGTTTGTTCAACCACTCTGACCCCCACAAGAGTTGTTTAGCATGGCTAATGGTCGAACCTGCTAACGCTAGAGTCCTACTTAGTTTGACTGTTACACAATTACTCACTATACTTCCAACCATTCTGTGTACCCCTGCTAGTGGACTGCCTAACTGCCCCCTACCGATAACGTCTATGAGGCTTTCACAACACAGAAGAAAATTAAATAAGATATCTGGATGGGTGAGTGCAGTTGCGGTCAGTAATGTCCTAGCAATGAAGTCTGGTTTACTATGTCCACTTACGAAGCTTATGTTGTCATTTGTAGTCTGTAGTAACTGGAATATGCACATGAAAATTACAACCTTAAGAAAAAAATGGACAATATAAGTTACAATGTCCCAAGTGATTGATTTCACTGCATGAGTTTGGGATGAAACGTTAGTAATAGTAGATGGAGTGTTATTATTAGTTGCCATTGTTGTTGTAGAGTTATTATTCGTTGCCACGGTGTATGATGAAGTGTTAATTACTATTTTGTTGATGAAGTGTTAGTTTGTGAAGCCGTAGAATAAGTACGTTCTGATCTCGTGTTACTAGGTGAAGTTACTAAGTGTTATCAGGTGTAGGTTAGTAGTAACGAGTCAGTTAATTATGTAGATTTAGTAGGAAGAATATTAGTGGTTAATTCTCTACCTTGTATGTCTAAATCTAGTGCAATAATATTTACTCAAGAGAGAAGTTGCACTTTGCATAATACTTACACTTTAATTAGTTATCTCGGTTGAATCAACTAAGCTTTCATTACTTTGTTAGTATTGCCAAGCTACGTGTTCGCTTGCTTAACTAGTGTTAGTTATAGTGCGGTAGTATACGTATTCTTTCACTCATTCCCTGTCACATTTTGCTTGAAAAATAACAAGAACACATCTGTATATATATATGTGAAGGCATACACACATGTTAATACCCACAATTATGAATACATAGAATGTGTAATGAGGAAATATTGTTAAATACGTGTGCATATGATATTATATCCTAGTGTGATGATGTAGGATTGTGTGTGTTATATATTTGTAATATATAATTATATGTACCTAGCACTGACCATATTATAGGAATAAACGTTGTTTGTAGTAGGTTGTTATTTCAATTGTAGTCGCGATGACGTACCATAAACACACTTACGTCCTTACCATGTGTGATGAAGTACAGTAGTTGTTGTTGTTGTGGTTAAAATCAGCTGGCAGAGTGACAATGAGTATAACGATGACGTAATAGCCACGACTGTGTGGTGTAAGGTGGCAGGGTCGATGACGTCACCATTGGCTACTGTGAGGGGTGGAGAGAGGCTAGTGTTGTTGTGGCTATAAGTTGCTGAGTTGGGTTGACCCAGTGTGACCTCTCGCTCTCACTCGTCTCACTCCAGTAACCTCTTCTTCACTGTCTCGCTTAACTTCACTTCTCTTACTTCTCTTTTTATCCCTTATATTATTTTGTGCTCTTTTCTCGGATTCCTTGCTTTTGTAACTTTGTATTTCTCTTTTATTATAAACCATTTATTTCGTATCCTCACCGCTGTTCACCAAATGTTTTGGTGTAAGAAAGACTTACTTACTTCCAAACACGAGTCGATGTAGGTAGTGTGGCTAGTGACTGGTTTGTTGTCTTGGTTGTCTCTTCGGAGTTTGATTTTAATTATTAGATTTTCTATAATTATTATGGTTTGAGAAGATACAACAAGGTTAAAGTAGTTTAACCCCTGCAGACCGGGAAGGGTGGACCTTGCCTCCACATTTCTACCCTGCCGCTAACGTCAAAATTCCTCGATTTGCCCTATATTCACAACGCTCACACTCTTAACCTATACAGTGTACTGACTTCAATTATTCCATCCTTACCTTCAACTCTTCCTCTTTCCAATGGTACCATCGGGAGGGATGTACGATGAATAGTTGTGGAGATAGGGCGAGTTGAAGTGAACCATATTTGTGTGTGAGACAGGGGTGTGTCAGTGTGTATGCGTGAGTGCGGTGTGACTACGGCATGGGAGTTCAGTTTCCCGCCCAAGTCCCTTGTCAATTCACGTGTATTACTACTATTATGTATCGTATGTCATGATTTCAACACTAAAAATAGTATGAACACTTGTAGGAATATATCATCGTGTAACTGTCACTTAGAAAATGATAAACAAACCGACTTGTACCGTAGGAAACACGTATATTTACTATCAATTGTGTCTGTATGGGTGTGTTTTGTAGTGTTATTTTCTTATTACTACCCCATTATATATCGTGTGTCATGATCTATACACTAAATAATAATTTGTAACCTTGTAGGAATATCATGTTGTCACTCACGTACATATATTTACTACGGTATTGTCTTACGAACGTTAGAGCACAAATTCGGACAAGGGCAATTACTTAAAAATCGCCCAGCCATCGTGGGGTCCCAGAATCGACTGAGTGGGTAGCGGATCGATATTGTGAGTGTATTTTCTCGCCCAACGACAAGAAAAACTAGCCGTACAGGGCGCGAAATAGCGCTAAATCTCTGTGACGGTAGGTGCAGTTGCCCGGTTCCTTACGTAAGACGGTCTATCACGTCAACCGGTCTTTAGGGGTTTATCACTTTTTATTTATAACACGAGTTAGTATACAGAGTCACAATATGTAGCTTGCATGGGTTTAAGCTAGGCTAGGAAGCTAACTTTAAAGAGAGATGACACGCTAGAGTAACCTGTGATTGGATCGGTTATCGGTAGCTTACTGAGGCTATAGGAGCGCAACTAGGGCGCTTCCCTTGACTTGTGTCGTCACTTTATGCTAGCGTGTTAGTGGTTCCCACAGAAAGTGAGTCACGTTCTCTTCCTGTTCAAGCGTAGGTCAGCAGTATTGGAACATCATGTGACGGGTGTAAGTCTGAGTGTCTAAGTGACTCATATAAGTAAGTATTAAGTAAGTTATTATAAGTAGCCCTCTAATGAAGGTGAAACCGGAACAACCCTCCTGACTCTTAGTACAGGCCATATTGTTTTTTTCTGCCCATGAGTAAACGGCAGATAGATCTTTCTTGAGTAGGTCTGCATCTGCTGTAGAGGTCATTTATTTCTGTATATGTATGTTATCAGCAAACGAAGAGACGGTTGAGAACTTGATAAGTTCGTTTATGTCAGAGATATGTATTAAAAAAAGCAGGGGTCCAAAGACCGACCCTTGTGGCACCCCACTGGTCACAATGGAGGCTTTCAAAACTACACCACTCACATATTGCTGCCTGTTGACAAGGAAGCAGTGCAGCCACTTCCCAAGCTTACCGAAGATTTCAGAGTCTCGTAATTTATGGAGAAGTATGCCATGATCCACTTTAGCAAATGCTATAGGGAAATCTAGATGGATCACATCAATATCTTTTTTTTATTTTCTAGGCCATTTATAATTTTTTCATGGTGGGATAATAACTGTGATAGGCATGAGCGGCCTACCCGAAAGCCATGATGATCATATTATTCAAGATATTTTTCTCTTCGAGGTATATGGAAAAGTTTCTCACAATTATCTTTTCCATGCTTTTAATGATGTGCGATGTTAATGCAATGGGTCAATAATTCTTGGCTTCTCCTTTTGAGCCCCCCTTGTAGACTGGGGTAATTTTGGCAGTTTATAGTTGTTGTGTAATAATGCCCATATCAATAGAATTTCAAAATGGTATGTGGAGTGGTGCACTATGCTGGAAATTGATCAGGGCCTGCCGCAGCATTGGGTCCAGTTTCCTTTATGGCCTTTACTATGTCATCCATGATAAAACTAATATCTGTTAAGTTTGGAGTCCGTACTTCACTGAAAAATTCATTTTGGGATTTTATTACTTTATCATGATGCGGTTGGCTGAAGACGCTCTCATACTGCTGTCATAGTAAATCAGCGATTACCTCAGGTTCGTATTATATGGTGGCCAGTCACAGTTGTTAGAGGGCCAACGCTTGTTCTTATGATGGACTTGAGTGATGCATATTTATAGAAGTATGTAGGGTTTGTTTTAATACAAGACACAGGTTGGAATTCTTTTCTTGTATTTTCTAATTCTATTGATGCCTTAAGTTTTTCTTCAATGGAGGTAATATTGGCTTCTATTCCGTGTTTATTTGTTTCACTAGTAGTATGCCTCAGTTTCTTTCTTGATTTTGTTCTTTTGCGCATCAGTATTTTACGGTCACGTGGGATATTTTTATTCATTTGTAGTTTTCTAATAGGCACAAACTTCACCGATATATCAAGGCAGACTTTATGGATTATGGTGTACTGCATTACTGGATTGATGTCATGAAGCAGTTTGGTCCAATCCACTTTATCAGATTCTTTCTTAAGTTTATCCCCAGGTACAGATTCGCTGAGGAAATTAAAGTGATTGAAGTTTACATGGGCAGGTTTTGAGGCTGTTGATCCGGAACTTCTCTTGTCTGTGATAGTGACTATGTTAGTTGTGACTGTTATAATGCTGTAGCCAGAAATGTTAATCTTGTTCACAGTTAGATTGTAGATAAGCTCATCATTATTCGTCATTACAACATCAAGTATATTGTCTCCTCTTGTAGGTACAGTTGCCGACGAATGGATCGAGGACAGGCCTCTCAGAAACATGGTGGTAGGATGCCTTCCGCATTTGGTAACACTGTTTCTCATTTATATCTTGGGGTTTACTCGTCTGGTAGATCGAAACAGGTCCGAGGATTTTGTTGGTACAGTCGCCAGCGCTGCCTCGTGGTACAGGGGCTCGCACGTTTTAGGAAATGTGGCACCACTGTGATGATTTTCCGTGAAAAATGCCAGCATGAGGGATGGAGTAACCTCGATACAGTGGTGCATGAAGTGAACTTTGTTGTTTAAAACTTCGAACCACAATGTATCATTTCAGCCCGAATTTGTTTAACCTTAATATTCTGCATTAGAAAGTATTCAGTACTCGTCATTATGTAATGCATTTTATCTGTCTACACTTTTATGATTATGTTCTGTTTCTATCTTATCACCTAATACATGTATGGATCCCCAAATCTGTTGTCAGAAAAAGGGAGGAGCCATAAGCCACGCACATGGCATGCTCTGATAAGACCACATTTGCTTCAATATTCATAGAACGAATCACAAGAATAGTGAACATCCATGATATTGTCGAGAACTCGTTGGAAGAAGCTTCAGTTTCCAGTCATAACTGAAGAGACGAGTTTTCTTCACCTTGCCGGTGGGGCTAGCATATTCATTCTCGCCATCATAACGTAATGAACATAAAACCAGGTAGTTACTGTAGCTGCAATATACACAATGTTAATAGTGCATTGATGAATATGCCTCTGTCTCCATAAAACGTTATTTTTTGTTAATTGTTGTTTGTTAAAACTTTTTGGAAAGATTTAAAATATATCCCATATAGAAGTGATGTTAATATTAATCACCCAAATAATTGTAATAAAGTCAGAATTACAAACGTGATCAGCATAGTTGTCATTCACACATCCAACTTATCAGTGTTTACTCGTTTATTCAGTTCATGTTATCATTTTTTGTGAATAACTTCTACAATTAGTGTAGTAGGATGGTAAGAAATAGGCAGATAGATATAGATAGTTTCTTTTACCTTACAATAAGTAAAAATACATTAAATGTGGCATAGGTTTCTTATTTCTAACTCCAATACATTACCAACATAATCGTGTTTCTTGACTGTTCCTGTGTTTCTTACTACGAATATTGAAGCAAATGTGGTCACATCTGAGCTTGTATGTGCCAGGCTCACAGCTCCCCCTTTCCTCTGACCTCATAATTATAAGGTGCTGCAGACTAGATGATGAGATACCAACGACACGTCATCACAAAACTGTGGCCAATTATTATGCATTTTATAAATAATTACTTTGTGTAGTACCCGGCGTTGACCGGGTAAAAATTAAGATACCCAATAATTGGAGAACAAAATGTATGTTGGATTAAGATTAATCATATGCATAAATTGCAAAAGCAATCACAAATGTTCCTCCTGAGGGGGTGGTCAAAATTTGTTTCCGGTGGGGATATATATCCCTATTTTTTGTGGTAAATCCCCACTTCTCACTGGCAAGCTCGCCAGCAGCTAGAAAGAGCAAATAAAAAAGTGTTTTATTTTTCCCCCTAAAACCATCCTTGGGTCACCCTGATCAAGAAAATGTATATAGGTTCACGGGTCTTGCTCTGATGGTTAGGGCGTGATGAGGTAAGATTACATTATTCTTCGGTATATAAAGGTGGCAGATATTAAACACTTATTGCAAGGATCAAATTAAACCAAGTTCAGCCTGTTATGATACTTTGTGGTTCGAAACATTCAACAACAAAGTTCACTTCATGCGCCACTGTATCGAGGTTATTTATTTCACACACGTGGATTGTTTCGAGGCAAATTATCACAGTGGTGCCACATCTCCTAAAACGTGCGAGCCCCTGTACCACGGGGCAGTGCTGGCGAGTGTACAGTCGGCGGCAAAAGTCCTGTCGCCTCACCTGCTTCGCCGAGACCAGCAGTGTTCATGGACTCGAGAAATACACACGTTTTATACACTTAATAATTTCGAGTCTATGAACTTTGCGTGCCTCGGTGAAGCAAGTGAGGCGACAGGACTTTTGCCGCCGACTGTACATTCGCGAGCTGATGGGATAAAGACACGAGCACACTCATCATGGGGTCGCTTCTATCTGACGAGTTATAGGGGAGTTTGAGAGGAAGAAGGGAGGATATGGAGGTGCTGGTGGAAAGAAAAAGAACAAGACAGACGCCAATTTATTATTTTAATTATTTATGGGATTATTGGAGATGGAGTTTACAATAACAAACCTATGTATTGAATTTTAGCATGGTCATCATACTTTTAAGAGTATTCTCAAATATAAGTATTGTTCGATATCAAAACTGTAATGACATCAGATGGGATGGGAATCTATAAAACTTGACAAATTTAATCAAATTGATTTACTGAATGATAAATGTGTTACAACAATAATTAATATATTACACAAAATTATGAGAACCACAAGTCTCCATATATTACTGTATATGTTATTGTGAAAAGAATATTCTGTGGAACGGAATGAGACAATCGAATCTCTCCTACAGAATATAGGCTTATTTTTGATGAAGTGAGGGTTCGAGTCATGTGAACCACAGTTCCCATTACACACACATACACCCCCCCCCCCCCCCCCAATCCAACATCTTGTAGCTTTCGCAGGCTTACCAACTTAACACACGGGGGGGAATACCGTGTTCTACGTTACATATAGTGTATTATTGGATTACAAGTAAATTTCTGCCCATAACAAGGAAATCATTAACACGTAGACATTGCAGAATAAAGCTAGTTACTATTTGTGAAACATATGATAATCAGTGTTGACAACCTTTGAGATCTCAGCCTTCATAACACTACAGATTATAATGAAGAATATTTATGTGCACACAATAATATAAAGGAGTAATTCAATAAAAGACTACCATCAGCATCTTGTTATTACTTTTAATAATTACTTTATGATGATATTACTGCACCTTGTATTCCACAATATTTATATAATAAAACTCTTAATAGTAACAACATTAAAGTAAAATACAACATACAGAAATATAAATTCCAGTTCTATTTCTATAAAACATTACATATTTGTCTTCCATTCTTCTTAGTGTTTAAAATTATGAATTTAGATGCGGCCTATATATACACGTCTAATTATCACCCACAAGACTTAATTAATAATGTTGTCAATCTAGCAAACCAATGTATTTTGAGTACCAGAACTGTAACATATTATTCTCCCGACAAAGAAAATATATGTCTGTCACCTTTGATTCTCCAGGTTTAATAGAAACAGTGGATTTGCGGTAAATTTTTACTTAATAATTTGTTTATGTAATTATTGATTATTGTTAAGTTGCAATGGATAACAATATTTTTATTACTTGGAAATTTTGAGCTAACTATCACACAGTTCACAATGGTGAGTTTAGTGTGGCGAAATAATATCAGTTATATATCCAACTCGAAAACATTAATCAATTATTTCTATATCCCTATGTCCATCTAACTCGTAGACACAACTAATTCAATTCAGCCTGCCATATCTTCACTCACGTCGTTCATACACTCAGCATCAACCACTATCATTTTTCCTTCCCGTCTCTCCCTCCCACCATTGAATGCTTCGAATGAAACTTTCAGTGGATAGTGCTATAGTTCTATATCAGTCAAACGTGTCAACACTCCACCAGCCCCTCCACAACCTGCCCCCATCTCTTCCTCTCTCTCTCACTTCACCCCTTCATAACTCGTCCGGTAGAAATGACCCCATGATGAGTGTACTCGTGTCTCCATCCCATCAGCTCGCGACTAGTTTTTATCTCGATAAATCTTCATATTCGGTTCGATCCTCCAGACCTCGACAGTGTTGCCAAGTGCAAAAGGCATCATACCACCATGTTTCTGAGAGGCCTGTCCTCGATCCATTCGTCGGCAACTGTACAGTCACGAGCTGATGGGATGGAGACAGGAGCTCACTCATCATGGGGTCGTTTCTACCTGACAAGTTATGGAGGAGAGAGAGCGAGAGAGAGGAAGAGATAGGGACAGGTTGTAGAGAGGCTGGTGAAGTGTTGCCACTTCTGACTGATATAGAACTATCGCACCATCCACTGAAAGATTCATTCGAAGTATTCACTGGTGGGAAGAACGGGAAGGAAACATGATAGTGGTTAGGGATGACTGTGGGTCGGTTCCACAGTGGTATTGGTTTGTTAGCCTCCCAACCAGCCACAAATTTATGGCTTAATTATTTTCCAAAAGCTGAGTAATCACATTCACAAAATTTATCCAACAGTTAGATGATGATGATCACTGTATAGTTTACCCACCAAATTAATTAAATAATTCACCCAGACGTAATTTAATGGCTAACATTCTATAACGATCGACTGTGGAATCGACACATAGTATTTAGAACATTTTGTTAGACACGTAATAACTTTTTGAGTCTCATTAACTTTGCTATGAAGGCTGCCACCTCAAAGGTTGTCAGCACTGATTATTATATGTTTCACAAATAGTAACTAGCTTTATTCTACTATGTCTACATGTTAATGATTTTCTTGTTAAGGGCAGAAATTTACTTGTAATCCAATAATACACTCTATGTAACGTAGAACAAGTTATTTTTTCCCCGTGTGTTACGTTGGTAAGCCTGCGAAAGCAACAAGATGTGGGATCATGCTCCGGTAGTGTATGTGCGTGTGTCTGTGTCTGTGTGTGTGTGTATGTGTGTGTGTGTGTGTGTGTGTGTGTGTAAAGGGAACTACGGTTCACATGACTCGAACCCTCACCACCAGAAATTAGCTTTTATTCTGCAGGAGAGATTCGATTGTTTCATTCCGTTTCACAGAATATTCTTTTCACATAAATATATGGAAACTTGTGGTTTTCATAATTTTGTGTAATATTAATTATTGTTGAAACACGGTTATCATTGAGTATAGCAATTTCATGAAATAAATCAAGTTTTATAGACACCCATCCCATCTGATGTCATTACAGTTCTGCTGATATCGAACAATACTTAGCCTACAGATGAGAGTAGCCTACTCTTAAAATTGTGATAACAATGCTAAAATTCAATACATATATAGGTTTGTTAATATGAACTCAATCTCCATTAGTCCCTTCACCCAAAGTCAACCATAAATCCTCAAAGTACAGAAAAGCGACTCTACAGCCACGTTTATTGGCATCTCTCTTGTTCTTTCTCCCTCCACCAGCCCCTCCATACCCACCCGTCTTCCTCTCTCACTCCCTCATAACTTGTCAGGTAGAAGCGACCCAATGATGAGTGTGCTCGTGTCTCCATCCCATCAGCTCGCGACTGTACTTGGTCTGTGTCACAACACTCTTCCATCGATTATTCCAAGAAAGAAGTGGAATCAACATAAGCTTTAAACTGGATGGCAGTCTATTTAACATCAGAAGACTACAAGCAAGAACTAAACTATCACTAGACCATGTTCTCGAGCTCCAATATGCTCATGATTGCGCACTAGTGGCACATTCACCAGAGGCACTACAAGCCTCCCTAACAGCTGTTGCAGAAGCTCACACCAGATTAGACCCTATCTATCAATATAAGAAAAATAGAAATATTTTCACAATGGTCAGCGGACATGCCACCTGGAACCACCAATACTAAGAATAAATGAAGAGGTAAGAAATGCAACAACAACCATGATGAGGAGATACAGCATAGACTAAAACAAGCAGCAGCTTCCTTTGGCCGCCTCAGCCCAAGAGTCATCCTAAACAAAGACCTCACGATAAGAACAAAAATGACAGCTTACAACTCGGTGTGCATACCAACCTTGCTCTATGCCGGTGAATCTTGGACTACATACCGTCGAAACATCAACATCTGGAAGCGCTTCTCACCAGATGCCTTAAAAAAATCTTAGGCATCACATGGCAAGACAGAATCCCACCACATCCCAATACTAAGAAGAACTAACAGCATAAGCATAGCAATCATTGTTAACCCCTAAAGACTGGTTGACGTGATAGACCGTCTTACGTAAGGAACCGGGCAACTGCACCTACCGTCACAGCGATTTAGCGCTATTTCGCGTCCTGTACGGCTAGTTTTTCTTGTCGTTGGGCGAGAAAATACACTCACAATATCGATCCGCTACCCACTCAGTCGATTCTGGGACCCCACGATGGCTGGGCGATTTTTAAGTAATTGCCCTTGTCCGAATTTGTGCTCTAACGTTCGTAAGACAATACCGTAGTGAATATAATGTACGTGAGTAACACCATGATACTCCTACAAGGTTACAAATTATTATTTAGTGTATAGATTATGACACACGATACATAATGGTGTAGTAATAAGAAAATAACACCACAAAACACGCCCATACAGGCACAATTGATAGTAAATATACGTGTTTCCTACGGTACAAGTAGGTTTGTTTATCATTTTCTAAGTGACATTTACACGATGATATATTCCTACAAGTGTTCATACTATTTTTAGTGTTGAAATCATGACATACGATACATAATACATAATGCCGCAGTCACACCACAGTCACGCGTACACACAGACACCCCCCTGTCTCGCGCGCAAACATGGTCCACTTCAACTCGCCCTATCTCCACAACTATTCTTCGTACAGAATGCAGAATAGAGCTCTTGAGCTTTGAGTATCTGGCATGCAACAGAGAAGACTGGAGACGACACATACATCAAGAAGTGGAAGGTCTTGAAGCTGATCTCCAAAACCACCAACGTGAGAAACGCGCTCGAAGGCATGTCAGATGGGAACAACCACCACCTGCACCTGCCCAAAATCTTCGATGAGCTTACTGTGGCAGACAGTGTTCTTCAAGATTTAAACTCTACAGTCACCAGACAACACATAGATGATGAAAACAGGAGAGAACGTAATCATCAGATAATATGGACTGCCATAAGCATGTTTTATTATTGTTTGTTGCATTGTGTGTGTGTGACGTAATACTGTGTTATGGTGATTTACTCATATGACATTTAATGTTTATCATGGTGGAATAAGTATGGGTTACTTAGTAGAGTACAGTGTTGGTACATCTACAGCAAATAATTTTTCTTTCTAACTACTGTATAATAATATACAGTTTTCCAGGCTACAGGACACCATATAGAATTGTTATTGCTATGGCTCTGTTTCTTGGTATACGTTATAAGACTGAGTGATGAAGGTGCTCCAACGTACAGTGGTGGACAATAATAATTATCCACACTGGGGATGACTCATGTAAACATTTGACAGCTTCCCTCTGTTTCATTGCTCAGAAAGTTTTTAATGAATAATTTAAGTACCATTTTTTAATTTACTACAAGTAGCTACTCACTCATTATGTAAAACAATAATTATCATATGAAAAGGTGAAAACATTAACTAGTAATTTGTTTGAGTTATGTGTATTGAAACTTACAGTATGTCCACCACTGTAGCAAATTGTAAACTATTTACCCTTTAATTAAATAATACATAAACATTATGCATTACCTTGTTCTGGTGTAAGAAAGACTTACTTACTCCCAAACATGAGTCGATGTAGGTAGTGTGGCTAGTGACTGGTTTGTTGTCTTTGTTGTCTTTTCGGAGTTTGATTTTAATTATTAGGTTTTCTATAACTATTATGGTTTGAGAAGATATAACCAGGTTAAAGTAGTTTACTCACTTTTTATTTATAACACGAGTTAGTGTACAGAGTCACAATATGTATCTTGCACGGGTTTAAGCTAGGCTAGGAAGCTAACTTTAAAGAGAGATTACACGCTAGAGTAACCTGTTATCGGATCGGTTATCAGTAGCTAACTGAAGCTATAGGAGCGCAACTAGGGCGCGTCCCTTGTGTATCACATGACCTGTGTCGTCACTTTATGCTAGCGTGTTAGTGGTTCCCACAGAGAGTCCCGTTCTCTTCCTGTTTAAGCTTAGGTCAGCAGTATTAGAGCATCATATGACGGGTGTAAGTCTGAGTGTCTAAGTGACTCATATAAGTAAGTATTAAGTAAGTTATTATAAGTAGCCCTCTAATGAAGGTGAAACCAGAACAATGCTCGGCCACTACCATCCTTCGCCCTCGAAGAAACATTTATATTAATTTACATGTTATTATATAAGGGTATTATTATCTTCTGGCATATCTTTCCAGGTTGATTATTAATATTTTCCCTATTAAACTTAAGATTTAAATATATAGATATTATTATTTTTGGAATACATGCAATCTGTTGATGTACTTTATTATGTCTACAGATAATAATTATTATTACATGTACAATATACATTATGGGTAATACATCCTATCTAAATGTGTAGTGGTGTGTAATTAGCCTATACATTTGTATCCTCATTACCTTGTGACACTTGTCTTTGCCGTTCGCGAGCTAATAATTGTTGGTACCAAGCATACACCTTCCATATACACCAGCTAAATACAATAGTACAACAATTAACATTAGTGCAGGTATGATGTGTAGAGGTAATAGAACTTCTCATAAGAGATGTAAAGGTAACAAATTATTCAACTTTGAGGTAAACTCTGTGTCTATTAAAAATTGAAGGATCTTTATTTTATCTAAAAAAAAATATGTTATCTATAGAGATGTTTTCTACAAGGTTAACTCTGACATTAACTCTGTAGAAAGTGTGGACACAAAAACTTTATGGTGATGTGTAGGTAAGTTAAGAAAAATGTTCATTCCTAATCTCACAATGACCCTGAGCCATATAATAACCATCCACCCAAACGTGTTGGACTTACCATTGCTAATTAATATCACACTTATTCTCTGTTTGTATAGTAGTAGTGGTTAGTACTGAAGTGCTCATGGTAGGAAATATTACTGACAGTTTTGAAAGTACAGTAAGATGTGGGAAGAGTTGAGTCTGGCATTATGAATGAAAGGTCACACTGTGCCTTGTTTGCTAAATTCTAAGTAAACATATAACCAGGACATACAGTACATGCAAGTGTAAGTATGATGTGCGACAGTCATCCAATGAATGTTTTTCCAAAGTGTCTATGGCAGTATAATCTTCAGATGAGACTAAGTATGACTTGTCTACAACCAGCAGGGTATTATTTACTCTAATTGGAAATGGTCGTAACTCCCAAATATTAATTGACGTTTTTTTTACTTTTAAGGAATATTTAAGACTTTTCCTCTATGTTCAACCAAAATACCTGGCCAAAGTACTTGGACGTTAACTACTTTTTGTTGGGCAAGTGTAACAAGTGCTATACCCAGCAAAAACAGTAATAGAATCTTGTCTCAGTTAAAATGAGTCCAATGATAGAGTAGTAATATTCCACGTCAGATAGGGTAAATATTGGGTTAATATTTTAAGTTTTTATAGCTATTTCCACTGCTGCCTGCAACTGCCATAGAGGTAACAACTTCGAGTTTACTCTACCTAATCCAGTATCTACCAAGTCACTTATGACTACTTCGTTTAAATAATTAAGTTTCTTAACAGCTATGTCAATGGCTGCTATGTACTCACTAATTAATTGGATGTGTTCAATGTTAGGTATTATTCCAATTAATTCGTTTACCACAAAAGATAGTTGGTTAGTTAGTTCGTTCCATTAGTTCATGGGTTTGTGTCGTAGGTGTTGCAGAGCTTCTTAAGTTTGAATGACAATTCTTTTCTGTTGTCCTAGGGCAGTAATTACCTCCCCTAGTTTCTTACCTAAGGCAATGACATTATCGGCCATTGCTGTCCCAAACAACTGTTTACTCAACAAACCTATGAAAAAAAAAAAAAAAAAGGCCACGTCTCTGACGACGAGCATGAGCAGTTTCTATATGTCTGTGTAAGTCTGATACATGTTGTCCAAGGTTTAAAATTATCTTTGGCATTTCTAGCAATCCGTGAACTTCCAGTTGTACAGTAACTAAATCTTCCACTATCAAGACTTTTACTCTATATTCAACCAAAGCACCTGAAGCGCACCTGGCTTCAGTACTTGGGCTGTAACTGCTGTTTGTTCGGCAAGTGTAACACGCGCTATACCTAGCAAAAACAGTAATAGAATCTTGTTTCCCATTTGAAATAAATATCATTATTTAGTTTATGTTGCAGACCTTAGTTTTTGTCTGTGTGTATGTTTGAAGACAGATAATTGGGAGTGGAGGTTAGTATTTCTTGTGCTTGTGCTGTTTATATTTTTAGATGGTTCATTTAAGTTTATCTGTTTACTCCAATCTACATGCATTATTTCTACCTTCCCCGTTATTATACCTTTTATTTTATTTTATTTTTATTTCCATGGTGATGTCAATTATTTCATACGGACCAACAAACTTTGGAGTTAACTTTGATACTCTTTCTGGGGATTTTATCATGACATTTTCCCTTACAGCAATATCTATCTTCACAGCTTGAGTATGTTGTTTGATCAACATCTCCTGCCTACTACCGTTTAGGTGATTCCTGACTTCCTTATGGATGTTATTAAACACTTGTAGTCATCCATATTATATGCTGAAGGAAAATTTCCGGTAATGATGTCATATGGAAGTCGTTTGTCTGTTAAATAGTATCTGTTGAGGGGACTTGCCCACTGATGAGTTTATGGAACCTTTAATGGAGGCAGCTGTAAATAATTCCAGTCTTCCCATGATCCGTGCATGGGATTAGCCATTTTGTCGCAAAACTTCAAGTATCTTGCGATTGCTTGCTGGATGATATGCTGTAATAAAAGTTTGCTTTATATGATATTGATCACATATGTTGCGTAACAATTATTAGTAATTTCTTTACCATTGTCGGTTAGTATCACCCTAGGTGTGGTGTACTGACAAATTAAATTCGTTACCTTCGTTAAATTCGCTTGTGTGGTAAGCTTAGTATATTTATACAAACTTTTATTACAGCATATCATCCAGCAAGCAATCGCAAGATACTCGAAGTTTTGCGACAAATGGCCAATCCAATGCACGGATCATGGGAAGACTGGAATTCTTTACATCTGCCTCCATTAAAGGTTCCATAAACTCATCAGTGGGCAAGTCCCCTCAACAGATACTATTTAACAGACAAACGACTTCCATATGACATAATTACTGGAAATTTTCTTCCCCATGTTTTTCAGGTATTGGGTAATTCAAAATTGGAGCTGGGCCCATTGTATTACCTTTATGAGCATGACATGATTCACAATTCTTAATATGTTTCTCCACGTCGATGCGGAGAGTGTACCCCCCAAAACAAATTAAGTCTATTTTCGCTATACTGTACAGCGATCTCTACCCGGGTGTCCGGCTTGTGGATGATTATGCATTAGTGTTAGTACAGTCTTGATTAGTGTATCAGGGACTACTACTTGTGAAGAAATGTTAGTCTGTTTCTCAAGTTTCCTGAAGAAAGTGTCATCTATTACCTTAAACTGTGTTAGTGGAATGGGTAACTCCGGTAGGTTAGTTTCTTCGTCACCTGGAACCAAAGCATAAATGACCCTTGCCCAAAATTTATCTTTCTTTTGTTCAGTCCTAATAAGTTCCACATTGAAGTCTACATCACTGTTAGTGGGAATGACAGCAGCAGCTGATCTATTGCGAGATAAGGCATCTGCAACTTTATTAAAATGCCCCGGAAGATATTTAATTATAGGCTGAGACTCTGAGATACCATCTGGCTAACTGACCTGCCAATTTGTTTTTCTTTACCATGAATACGGTGATAGGATACCCTAGAATTATCTCCCTGAAGGTCTTTAAGGCCCAAACCACCGCTATAGCTTCCAAATTCGTGACGCTATATTTCTTCTCTGTATCCTTCACCACCCGACTGGGATATGCTCAAGCCCTGCAACATCCTTCTGTGGTATGCTGCATAAGGACAGGGCGTAAACCATCGTTTGATGCTTCAGTACAGAGAGAAAACGGAAGGTTCTGCGTAACTTAAGATAGGAGTAGAATGTAAGCTAAGTTTAACTGATCAAAGCTATCCTACTCTGTTTGTGACCACTTAATTCGATATCTTTCTTCAGGAGTCTTATTAGTGGGTTGGCTATTTTAGCAAAATTCATTATGAATGACTTGTTATATGAACCTAATCCAAGGAAACTCCTTATTTACTTTACTGTAGTAGGTTGAGAAAATTCCTTTACTGCTTTAATCTTGGAATCCAAAGTGTGAATTCCTTTACTATTTACTTTATGACCCAAAAAACTCTATTTCAGCCTTACCCTTTAATCCAACATCCTGCAGTCGCTGGAAAACTCTATCCAGTTCTGAAGGTGTGAATTTACATCAGGCTGACAATAATTAAGTCATCTGGGTATGCAGGTTTGGATTGGTCATTTAATTCTACTTGCCAATATCCACTAAGTCAAGACTAGTAAAGACTCCGTTATTTTCCCCAATCTCCCTGAGGATATCTTTAATTAAGCACAGGTAATGGGCACCTATCCTTGACAGTTTTCTCATTTATCTTCCTAAAATCTATAACAGGACGGAAATCGCCTGTGTTCTTAGTTACTTAAAATAATGGGCTGTTATAAGGACTGTTTGAAGGTTCAATGATTCCCTCTTTTGACATATCATCCACCATTTTATTCATTATTTGCCTCTGACTATGAGGTAATCTATAAGCTTTAACATATACTGGATCTGTGTCAGTTAATTTTATTTGATGTTTTACTAGTGTTGTTTTCCCCAACCGCTCACCAGGTAAGGCAATAGCCGACCTGTGATTTGCTAATGTGTGTAAAAGCTGAGTGCGATGTGAAGGAAAATAATTTAATTTTACATGCTCACTTAATTCATTAGTAGTTTTCTTAAATTGCAATTCATCAACAATGTGTATGTTGGCTAAGGGAGGAGATTCTTTTTCCACCCTATGGGTTTAATAAACACAAGAAAGTCACTTATATAAGTACCTGGTTTAATGTTCACTGCCAGATTAACCTTGTTAAAAATTAGAGCTTCAATGAAGTTGTCTTCTTGTATCAGAGAAATTATGGACATACCGACATTAATTATTTTACATGTTTCACTTAAGGATATGGTTTGATTTCCTTCAATTATCACCTTTCACTTATACCTTAATGATAGCAAACCCTTTACTTGGTAAATGAGTAGTACTTTTGACTGTGCCTGCCAGTAGAATGTGTGAGTGACATTCTCCCTTGAGTGCCCCAGCACCCAGCTGGCTGGTGACTGATGACTCAGAGGTCAACATGTCAACATGGGTACAGCCGACCTTGAAAGATAATTAACTGTAGTGAGATTGCAATGTCAAGGTTATGTTCGATTAATTCTTCTAACTCAATAGACCATCAGTTGGTAAACTGAAGTTTTCACAGTTATAGAAGGTACAGCTCCGGACTGATCAATGGTCCACACTTCTTCCACCCTTGCCTTGGTGTGGGCCTCAACGGATATGGTATCACTGACAGGTGGAGGGGGGAGGGGAGAAATGTGGGCGGAGTTATATAGGGGGGGTAGCGTTACCAATGTTGAGCCATCCAGAAATTTGAATCCCGAACCACTTGTGATCATGGATGTGAACCACTCACTTGAAGGTGGTAGGAGAGGAGGGGTTGGGTTGGGGAGAGGGGGGTAAAGCTTCACCAGTGATCGAGATGGAGAGAATTATTGGATCAAGTAGCTAAATGTTTTCTTCTGTAATCTAAATCCAACTCTGATGCTGCATTCCATGGGATATTCTTTATTATTTGAAATGAATCCAGATTTTACCTAATATAATTAACACGACACCAGTTTTTTATGACTAATATATCAAGCGAAGCACCACCTACCCAGTGTTAAGTTACATTTCAAGTAAATCCTTTATTTTTATCCTGTATCATTCATGACATTTTCTAAGAAACGTTTATTGTGTAACTGGTTACCAAAGGATAATAATTATAGTGTAAGATGTTAATTACCTAATAACTACTCCATCTGTTCTTCCTCACCCCGTCCTCCCTTATTCAATTCACTGTTTCCTCTCCCTCCATCCCACCATTCCTTTACTCTCCATCTTACCACCACCACCACCATCATTCTGTGTGTTGCTGCATAATCTGTTAATGCGCAAACACGACCACAATAGAAATAATAGTGATATCTGGTATGCAAATACAATCCGATATATATGACAAATATATTTATTACCGTTATTTATTTATCTGAGGTCAACATCTAGGCCAGCCATTCAGACGCCCAGTGTTAGTGAACCAATCACAAGATTTAGAGGATATTGTGTCACAACTATTGTTATTACTAATTAAAATAGGGAAAAATTGAAATCAGACATTAATTGGTTATTGTTTACATGACTTTGTCAGTTTAGGTGAAATCTCCACAAGTCCTCGTCACGAAGCATTCAAACCCATAATCCAACTGGGTCTGTAGGCACCACACTGTAATTATAATAACCACAATTATAATAACTGTTAACTTATTATAACCTGAAGTTTATACTTCTACCTCACGTTTGCATTAAGCATGTGTAATGTTTGTTTTGTTTTCTTATTATTATTATAAGCACCGATATATGTATTGCTTTAGACCCTTAGCCACGATGATATACAGTATATACACTATTTATATACACTTCTATGAAGATATTAAGGCTTGAAATACTGTAGATTACATATTTCATTTTATTACTCATCAATTTGTTGCTAGTATCGTGTTCAACCACCCTCCTTCTCAATGACAGCCTGCAGTCGCTCGGGCATTGAGGCACCATGCCTCCTCACTGTATAATATATATGGTTTTCCCCGAAAAATCTCCCACTGTGTTCTGGTGTGACGTAACAAATCTGCTGTGGTTCTCTGTCGTTCTGGCTCCCACGTGTTAACGATAGAATCTCATAGATTTTCTATAGGGTTCATATCGCAGTCTTAAATAGACAAATCTATCACCTGCAAATAATCATGAGCAGTAAACCATTCTTGAACTTTCCTCGCCATATGGATAGGGCATCGGTCGTGTATAGGACAGATAAGGGTGAGTAGTTGAAAAGAAATTAAAAACATTTAGAATGTGTGCTTCATTATATTGCATTTGATCGATCTATTAAACAAAGACACTGTCTATTGTTCACCCCCGTAGAGAGATACTGATTATAATTATTATCCTTTGGATATTAAGCAACAAATAACGGAGCCGAGACAATTAATTTTCTGTCTTCAGCTTTAACTGTATTCTTTTCACCCCTCATGCTGGCAGTCCCCCTCTTTATCACCTCTTCTCGCCGTAAAATAAATAAATTTCTACCTATATTTTTCAAGTAACTGGCAACCTCACACAACCTCCTCTCACCTGTCTTCTCTCTCTCTCACGTCCCCTTCCTTCCTTGCCTTCTGTAGTATTTTTTATCTTTTGTTTCTCATATTTTTAACCTTCTCTCAAGGCCAAGCTAGACCGTTCTCTTTCTTTCACTGTCATTTTTTATATCTAATGTATCTAATTATAGGCGAAAATAAAACTCATGCTAAGCTATATTTATGAGTGTTTCCTGAAATATATTATAATAGTTATACATTGGGTACATAAAACGTCTCATTTTAAGTGTTACTTTGTCATTTTCATCATTTTTCTCTTTTCACTTCTGCAAGCTTTGTTTTTCTTCATATCAATAAGTATACATCGGTTTAATGCCCTCATTCTGAAATTGAAATACACAGATATCTTAGCAAAAAAATGGACCACGTGACTGGGAAGTGTGACAACACATTCTAACTCAGTGGCAATTGTTTTAATACAGTTCTTCCCTTCCTTCAAAGTTGTTCCATGAACGGCCATAAAAACTTCCCTCATACGTGTAAGCTGAGTCATAAACGACTCAGAAGGTAGATACAGGTCCCCTCTTGATATTATGTCAGTCCATGATGAGGTACCGGTACATTCAGAAGTTTTATGACCTAATTGGGGATATGTGTTTACAAATTTCCTTACAATATATCCACCGATATATCTCAGGGATTCCTCCTCTATTACAGACTCTATAGTGATACCCACAGACAAGGAATATCTTTCATTAACATTTTCATCCGAAACATATTCATTTTCCTCTGGAAGTACATCAATGTCTTTGAAACTTGCACTAGTTATATAAAGCTCCACTGCCAGTTTCCTGTCATCATAGGTACTACCTCCATGTTCTTCATCTTTATTGATACTCTTATTATAAAGGCATTCAAACTTATTTTCATCTGTAACATTAGAATCCTTAGAAAGAACGCCTGCATGTTTTCCCAGAATTAACCTTCTAATCCGATATTTAAAGGTTACACAATTTGGGTGGTCATATGTGCCACTCATTTGTCTGATGCACCCAAACAGGCTCTCCAGACAGTCCTGGTTTAGTTTTCTAGTTATGATGAAGTCGATGCTGAAAGATGATTTTGTGTAGTCCTATAAGGGACTGAGATGAAAGAATTATCCCTTTTTGAAACTTGTACATACCTCTATATTTGGGATTACCTACTCTCATGGTACGTATGACCTCTATCATTCTATTAAGAATATTTAATTGATGCTCTATATTTGTACCAAAGCCATTTCTTGATGGTTTGACATCCCACAGTTTACATGAATTCATAATATCAAACCATTCATCTACTAAGCAAATGAATTCAGCTGTTTCCTTCCAGTTTTTACTGCACAGTAAACCCTTTTCTCCTAGGAAAGTTAAAGCTTTTGAACATGTATGTGATAGTAAGTGAGCTGCATATTTTACTTTTTGTCTTTAAGGACCCACGACATTTACATGCTGTTCACTTAACTTGTATGTTAAACTATTTTCTGGTCTATTTGAAGACAGCATTTCCCTAATGGGCGAGTCTGATACATACCCCCCATTGATTAGATAAAAACCAGAGTCTAGTAAATTATTTCTTATTAATTTTAGCATATGTGGGGGATCTGCAAAGGGGTTTTTAAATGAGCATTTCTTTCCATTTCCGTCAGTGGGATGAATACCAAAATGTTTCCACAGTCTAATATTACATGGTCCTAGGTCGTGTACAAGTGCTACAACAGGATATCCTGCATCTTCAACTGCCTTAATTAAAGGTATCAGTATATCTTGGATATTGGGCATATCGAAATCATAGTAGACTGGTTGCCTCCAGTTACCTAATAGTCCACGAACCATTGCAACCTGTACCTTTTCATGTGGCTTATAAAGAGTATTCTTACCTTTATCAAAACACCACTCAATTGCTATGCTCATTTCGTTAAAAGATAATAGTGCTATTCTCTCATTTAGATGCATTTTTTCAGCTTTCTTATTCATTATTGTCAACACTGAGTACAGTAATCCACGTGCACATGCAAAATTTTGAGCTCTCTTATTCAGTGTTGATTTACATGGTAAAGGAATAACTTTTTTAGTTCGAAGGTAATCATAACATTTGGTACTGATAATTCTCAGAGTAAATGCTTCTGCAATATCATCGTCTGACCACATTTTAATATTAGCTTTATGTACTATGGCATTTATCTGTGTGTTGCTAAAGATAGGTGCCAAACATTTTTCGCAGTTTTTCTTTTAGTGTTTTTGCACAATAGTACTGCACAACTATTTGGCATGTTGATGGTCGAGTGTGGGTCGACATAGGCAAGGAGATGTTGTCAGCAAGGCAGTACAGGAGAGAATGTGCAGACAGTGTGGTGAGGTACAGCTCCGGACTCATGAAACGGAGACCGTGAGCGAGGTTGTGTGGGTCTCTGCGCGTCTGGTAATACTGGCAGGAGGAGGGAGGGACATGGGAGGGTGAGGTGGGGAGGAATGTTTGGGGGGTTTAGAGGGGGAATGTGGGAGGGTATAGAGGGAGCAATAATGGTGGGCGAGAGGGTGGGGGGGGAAACGATAGATGGTGTAGGGGAGAGGAGACTGCCGAGGCTGACTGCGACACTTAATATTAAGACATAATTTTCATTTAGCAATAGATTAATTGATTGAATCCCAGAACAATTCAGTGTGTGATAAAAGAGAGAACTGAAGGTGATTTGGAGAAGAGAGCTTGGAGGCAGGGGTGAGGGGGAAGATGGTAAGGCAGAAGAGAGTTTGTAGTTGAAAGAAAATTACGAACAGTATCATCACTTCGTCGTATGATCTGCTGCATTATATTACATGTTATCTACTAAATATCTTTGGCGACCCTTCGGATCCGAGGCAATCCATTTTCAGTGTTCAACTACTATGCTGCCCATGAGCAGCCCTTTGCGGGTTCCAACCTTATGAATTGTAACTTTTTAACTTTTATCCCTCGTGCTTGCTGTCCTCCCTTTTTTATCACCTTCTCCCACGCCTTACTGAAATTTTCTTTTAGGCATATGCTGGGTTTCTTTGCTATGATTTAATCTTTTCCAGGCTTTATCTTTTTTTCCCAAATATATACTTAAGTGATAAAACCTAAATTGGCACGGCTCTTCGACGCTTTCAATTAATTTGGTCCGATTTATATATAAAAGTGTCAAATAACTGACAACGTCACACAACCTCCTTTCCCCTGTCTTCTCCCTCTTACATAGAGTTACATAGAGTCACAGACCATAACAGACCTTACGGTACACACGGGGTGATACTGTCCTTCAGTAGTTCTCTTTATCTCTTCGGTCTCGTATCATTCACCTTCTCATTTGCTCTTACAATTTTTTAAAACATAAGATTTTTTCCTTTATCTCATAGCTTTCATGCTTTTATTTTTATTTTATTTTATTTTTTAATTAATTGCGCAGAAGCGTCAAACATTAGGTTGACAACAAACCATAAATATCAATAAAACTCCTAAGGATTAATGACCATGGGCACACTCACATTCACACTCTCACGCACCTCACACACACTCATTGAAACACAGCAAAATGAATCATGATAACACAGACAAAAATGATCTTACAGACTACCTAAATCCACCAAAACGAGGGTGCCGCAACAAAAGTTCTTCCAAAACCTGGTGGTTCAGCAGGTATCGACAAAGCACATCAAGTGGGAGGCCCTGGGGTAACAAGTGTTGGAGAGTGGGACAGGACAGACAATATCTATAGTGTTCTATGGTGTCAGAGCGAGGTGCTCGGCACAATCGGCCGAGACAAAAATTACAGTCATAGCTTTCATGCTTTACCAATTTGTTGCTAGCCAAAATATTAAAGTGGTAAATTATTATGCAGTAATGATTATGTAGTAACTACAAATTCGCATTAAAGATATGCTATAACTTATCAGAAACTATGATGACACTAATAAATGTACTTATACTTATGTCCAGCATTATTGTCCAGAACATCATGTGACAATAAAAGCCATAACGTTGTGATAAGAAATGATAGTGAAAATAATATTAACAAATAATAATTTATTACTACAAAGAAGCTACTGCCTCTGTTCTTCAGTCTCAACACTCAATGATGCAAGTAGCTAGCTCATACTGAATCTTGTGGAGCCTGAGGAGAGGAAGATACAAGATTATAAAGGTGTATAATTATATTAGTAAATCCTACACAATATAAAATATATCAATGTAATATTTATCTACTGTAAATACTGTATCAATAAAACAGTTACTAAGGCTGGTAAATTACTTTAAGCATAATGGTTTACGTATTGTTAAATTTCATTACAATGTAGTGCATTTTAAATAATACAGTCCTTGATATACTATGTTAGTGGAACCACTTAACACATATTTCTCCTTTAACGTAGTATATCAAGGACAGTTACACTAACAATTCATTTAGTATCCTGTCCATCCACCATCCTTGTCGATGACAGCCTGTAGTCTTCTCTGAATGTTCCCGTGTGGCGTCGAACGAGGTCAGGTTTACCCCGAAAAATTTCCCACACTTGTCGGGTGCGGTCCAACAACTCCTGGGGTGTTCTCTCCATTTCAGGCTCCCAAGAGGTTACCATAGAACCCCATATATTTTCAATGGGGTTGCAGTCGGCCCCCTTACTGGGCCAGGGCAGGAGCTGAAATTGAGGGTGTTGTTGGAACCACTCCTGAACCACACGAGCCTGGTGAACAGGGCATCTGTCATGAACAAAATATAGTGGACCAGGAGGAAAGGGGTGGTTGCTGGCAGCAGGAGAGGGCAAAAAAAAAGTCTCTAATATATCAATATACTTTTGGGCATTAAAGCGACCCTCTATAGAGTGCATGTCACCCATTCCGTGCCAGCTTATCCACCCCCATATGTTGACGGTCACGTGTCCACTCCTGGCCACATGGAAGATGTTTTCCCGGTTGTATCTGAGAGAAATAAATAAACCACCATTATTAATCTTGAAGGTATAATTGCACATTTAAAATCTTTATGCTAACAAGATATACACGACGATAATGAAAAATCTCATTGACAAGTGCCATGAATGGCAGTCTTACTTCCGTGTAGTGGAGGAACACCCTACAATAAAGAATAAGCATGTAAAATGCGTGGTTACCTTCTTGAAGCTTATTTATAAGGTTATTAACTTAAAAAAAGAGGTAAATATTAATGACTTAGTAGGACGCAACATTGATGTTGAGAAGGTTGCAAATATGTTATTTGGGTAGGAGAAATATAACATTAATTGTTATATTCGCTACGGATAAAATTTGGTTGGTTATCTTTGTTGGTCTGTCTGAAATAGTTATAAGTTGGTATGATACTAGTGAAGTATATTATGAATGTGTTAAGACATGGAATACTACCCACTTGGAAATACAAATCAACTTCTGCCAAGTAGTTGACCTCACGCCACCGTGATTATACCAGCCCATTAGTTTGTAAAGCTTTTATATATTTTAGCCAAAATGCACTACACTTAAATGCGATTTAACAATACGTAAACCATTATGCTTAAAGTAATTTACCAGCCTTAGTAACTGTTTTATTGATATTGTTGTGGTTGTGATAATTACGGTTGTCCCCTTGCACTAATTATTGGTATACTTTTATGGTTACATATGACTGAATAGTTATATTAAAATCTCATTAATTATATTCACCGAGTGTCGTTCCTTCTCCAGCAGTGACGTCTTCCGTGACTCGTAGATGAGAACGTCTTCTCATCTGTCCAGATCACTCTCTTCCAAAAATCCTCTGCCTTGTCGACGTATTGTTGGGCAAATAGTAGTCTTCCCTCACGATGCTGGTCATTCAAATATTCCTTCTTCGCTGGGGTTCTGTGATGCACTCCCGCTTCATGCAATACTCTTCAGACCGTCCTCTCGCAGACATCAAGGTGTAAAGAGTCCCTTATGGCTACCGCATTCGTCTGTGGATCGGTTTCTGCTGCGTGTAAAATATCATGCCTCTGAGCTGGAGTAGTGCTGTGTGGTGGTCTCCCACGCGGTAGGTTGCCATAGCAATCAGTCTCCTCGGCTCTGCCAAAACAAATGAAATTAAGGATTTGCCACTGCTGATTATGGTTAATAATAACAATTACCACGACTTTGCAGAGTTGGGGCATATAGTATGTTATATATACAGTTTGAATTCACACAAGACACTCTTTCGTTCCACATGTGAGCCTGGACATAGGGCAAGCTCTTCAAATATGGATCAATGAAAAATGAAAGTCATACATGCAGGGCCGCAGCCAGGGCTGTAGCCACGACCAGAAATTTATGTTGCAAGGGGATTTACATTTATATACCTTTCCTTTCGGGAATATTATCTGGTATTATATGAACACGATATATGTGCTCAACTGTCAACGTATGACAGCGGCATTATTGTTCAACATTAGTGACTCCACCGGGTTCTACACCTTTCCACCCTCTTAAAGGAACTGAACCTCTCAAATCGTGACGTAAAACTGTATTTTATCTAATTATTATTAGTAGAACTATAATTATAAATATCATCATCATCATCATCATCATTAAGAACATCATCGTCATCATCATCATCTTTAGCTTCATTTGCATCACTATGATTATCATTGTTATTATCATCATAATTATTATTTTCACAATTATCATTAACATCATCATCATCAACATCATCATCTTTATCATCATCATTATTATAATAATTTTAAACATCATTATCAATATAATAATGATGATAATGGTTATCATCATTATTATTGTTATAATAGTAATAATGATAATAATAATAATAATGAAAAAGATGACGATGCTAATGATGATGACAATAAATGATGATGACAATAAATGATGATGATAATAATAAATGATGATGATAATGATGATGCTAATGATGCTAATGATGATGATTGTAAAAATAATAATAATTATAGTAGCAATAATACTAATTAGACACCATACACTATCACGTCACGATTGGAGAGGTTCAGTTCCTTTAAAATTCACATATTTTAACACATTTAAATTGGCTTATGCTAATTTTTGCATGTAATTAATTACATTATTACCATATGATAACATGTAACTAGCTACAGGTAATTAAATCATGAGTCATTAAATGTATAAAAAGTAGTTAATCTGGCCTGAAATGCAGTATGTATTCCATTGTAGTCATATATACATATCGGTAAATATACTACTATGGGTATTAAAATTTGCATCCCTAAACCGTTGAAGGTGTGGCCAGTAAGAACATAATTATAGTGGTAGATATAAATAATCATCCATATTCCGATAATATCCTATGCCTCTGTCTGGCTCCCTTTAAGGGCGGCAGGTCACAATGAGGAGTATGAAGAGCTTGGGGTTAGGGAGTCAGACAGCGAAGGGAAGGTGGGTGTGTGTTGGGGTGGAGGCAGGAAGGGGGGGGGGGGCAGGAAATGCAACGTCTGTGCGTAAGGCTTGATAATATTATGATATCGATATCTTTCAAAATGTCCTACAGGACAAATTAAACAAAATACGACAATGTGAATAAGAGACGTTAGCCATACATTGCTCAATAATCCTTTTTATATAGTTAAATTAAGTTTCATAAGCATGTCACTCAAGAAAATGGATTAGACATTTTGTAGCAGTGCATTGCCATTTAGTTTTACATTATCATATAAATAAGTGGTGTGTCGAGTGTGTAAATCTATCACTTTATTTAAACTGTAGTAATAACACCAAAAATGTTTGATTTAGGAATATTGAATAATGTTACTATTATATGACCTTAACAAATGACCAAAAAATATTTAATTTATTATATCATCAATGGTAAACCTCAGTAATCTGATGATATCGACAAAATCCCTCCTAATGAATGTGAAGCCTTTCGAGGCTTTTATCTGGGGAAATGAAGCTTCGAGTGGTGCGGATGGCAATTCCTCCCCCTCCATACAAACTCAAGAGGCTCTCGATTCCACACCTTGCAGCTTACACATGCCTACCAACCTAACTCTGGCAAGACTACTTCACTTGTATCTGTGTTACTGTTAACATGTTTATTATTTTCAGATGCATAATTGCCAACAACCATGAAGTTATGCCCATAATGCATAATAACGTTAACCTAACAGCTGTCTCTAAAATATAGAAATTACTGTGTTGCTAACCCTTGAAATGCCTTCCTTCCTGGCCTGCTCCATGATACCCATAATGTCAGCAAACAAACTGTTGAATACTGTGTTCATTAATGTTATTAACGCCTACCATTAGCAAATGTTTCAATAAGATATATACGGTAGACGATTCACCAAGTGTATAACATATTTGATTGAAAAATAATTGCATCCCTTCCCTCCCTCCACCACATCATCACTCGGTCCCCCCACCAATGTCCCCTTCTCTCACTCATCCTCTCCTCTTATGATCCACTTGTGTTATTTAATAAGTCATGATATGTCCTAAACTGCCTCAACTGACGGCTATGTTATAATATATTGTTAGAAGAACTGTATATACACTCACCTTCTTATCTACCTGAGGACAGTGTTGGTAGAAATACCCAGGTTGTTGGCGATGGACCGTACTGACTGGCCGCTCTCATGCATTCCGATAATGCGCCCTCTAAATCCAATCTTGCTCTCTCTTCTCTCTCTTCGTGCTGCCTCCATGGTTGATTGTAAGGGAGTGTCATGTCCCTATGGCTTATACCTCTGTCAACACCTCTGTTCATGGCTGGATACCTATCCGCTGTGCGCAGTTTCATGTCACGTTTTGTTTTCGGTTATAGTTAAACATAAATATTATTATTTAATTTTGCTGTTTTAAAGAAATATGCCCATAGTTTGCAAATAATAGGCCTACGCATGCCAGTCTGGGACTCTCTCAGTCTAAAATATCAAACGGCCCTGTTGATGGAGCGGAACAACATGATTCAGTAGTTTGAGATTCATTCATCTCAACACTGTCAGTATATGCTGTTGATCTGCCCTGAGTAATGATGTTTATTGCAGTCCATAGATAAGACAGGTGAATCATTCTCGTCTCTCGTTGATGTATAAATATCTTATGTGTTTAAGGTGTAGTAGTCATTATGGCTACATTCCTATCTAGTCAGTCCATGTCTGAGTTTCGGGATGTGGGACAAGGGGTGGACAGTGAACTTTATACTGTGGCTATAATTTACCCACCTTAACTAATGCCGTACTTCATTCCAAGATTTACTCAATCAGGATTGATTTTTTTTTCAATCATTATATGTAACCTTTTATGTAACAGATTTAGCTGATAGGGATTTCTCTCTACCCTCCTATCAATCCACGCCAGTTTTATCACCTACAGAAATATTCCTGGACGCCATATCGGTGACATGCAGATATTTATTGTCTGTTAGCGAGGTCAGAAATAATACGTTCAATATTATTTACTTGAGCTACAAGGCAAATCTGCTTTCATCTCATCTGATTTCGATAATTATCGGAATCGTCGCATATGATATACGGTAGACGAATGCACAACAACATGACTCCTAATCGACGTATAACGCTGTGTTAAGAAATAATAGTAATAGTAGTATACCGTTATATATTATATATATTACATTAATGCTGTAAGTTTGTGTAATTTAAAATCTAGTGTGAGTGGCCTGTCCTATATACCACATGGAAAACAAGCTGAGAGACTGCACATCGTCCAAAGTTTAGTATGCATAATTTAACAGACCAGGGATCCTGATCCTATTTATGGAATTGAAATTCCACAATTATTCATATCTAATCTATTGCTAAATGAAAATTATGTCTTAATATTAAGTGTCGCAGTCAGCCTCGGCAGTCTCCTCTCCCCTACACCATCTATCGTTTCCCCCCCCACCCTCTCGCCCACCATTATTGCTCCCTCTATACCCTCCCACATTCCCCCTCTAAACCCCCCAAACATTCCTCCCCACCTCACCCTCCCATGTCCCTCCCTCCTCCTGCCAGTATTACCAGACGCGCAGAGACCCACACAACCTCGCTCACGGACGTCAGCACAAGTGGGGTCGGCCTAGCCTGGCCTAGTGTGTCTACCGCTCCAAAGCACACACTCTCCCTCTGTTCCTTGGTTTTTATTTATGGTTACCTTACATTCATTTTATCAACTTCAATTGTGAACACATTTAATGTTGTACAGTCTTCACTTTCACACACACACACACACACACACACACAAAAATATATATATATATATATATATATATATATATATATATATATATATATATATATATATATATATATATAAATCTATATACATAAAGCCGAAATTCTGTATCTCTGTGTTCTGTGTGTGTGTGTGTCCTCTATGCACGCCCTGATCCTTCGTCCTAGAGTGAAAATTTGTACATGGGTGTGATCGCTAATACTTGGGGAGTGTTTTGGACCTATAAACAAATGTTTTTCATGTTTTTCAAAAAATGTTAATGTTTTGAGAGGGATTCGAACCCCTGGATTAGTGACACGCACAAACTCTCTCTCTCTCTCTATCTCTCTCTCTCTCTCACACACACACACATGCTCTCTCTCTCTCCCTCACAGGCTCTCTCTCTCTCTATCTCTATTTTTAATTTCAGAGAGAGAGAGAGGGTGTGTGTGTGTGAGAGAGAGGTAATACTGGGTTTGGTTATATTTGTGTGTGAGAGAGATAGTGTGTGTGTGGGAGAGAAAGAGTGAAAAATAGATATAGTGTGTGTGAGAGGTAGAGATAGATAGATAGCTAGACTGTGAGAGAGAGATAGAGAGAGAGACTGTGTGTGAGAGATAGGTAGATAGATAGATTGTGAGAGAGAGAGAGACAGAGACTGTATGTGAGAGAGATAGACAATATATGCGGGAATAAAGGACAGGCTTGGGGTGGGGGGGTTAGCGGGGTGCTGGAATAGGGGACAGGCTGGGGGGGGGGGGGGTAAAAAGCATGTCCCCTACCGTCACACACCCCAAGCATGCCCCATACACACACATACATACAAACACACACATCCCTACCGTACACACACACACACACATACACTAGGTAAGGTAAGGCTTGGGGTGGGGGGGTTGGAGGGTGCGGGAATAGGTGGTGGTGGTAGTAGTGGAGGTGATAGTGGTTGATGTAGTGGTGAACCTGTCCTATTCCTGTGTTACATTGGAGAGATAGAGAGAGAGAGAGACTGTGTGTGAGAGATAGACTATATATGCGAGAATAGGGGACAGGCTTGGGGTGGGGGGTTTTGGGGGGTGCTGGACAGGCTGGGAGGGGTAAAAAGCCTGTCCCCTACCGCCACACACCCCAAGCATGCCCCATATTCCCGCACCCCTCTAACCCCCCCCCAAGCCTGTCCCCCTACTCGCGCACCCCCCATCTCCCCTATCGTAAACAACACACACTAGGGTACACACACACATACAGTACATACACACACACACCGTACACACACACACACTCACACATACACTCACACATACACTCACACATACACATATCCCTACCGTACACACACACACACACACTAGGTAAGGTAAGGCTTGGGGTGGGGGGTTTGGGGGGTGCGGGAATAGGTGGTGGTGGTAGTAGTGGAGGTGGTAGTGGTTGATGTAGTGGTGGTGGTAGTGGTAGTGGTGGTAGTAGTGGTGATGGTAGTAATGGTAGTAGTAGTGGTAGTGGTTGATGTAGTAGTTGTAGTGGAGGTGGTAGTAGTTGATGTAGTAGTGGAGGTGGTAGTAGTTGATGTAGTAGTGGAGGTGGTAGTGGTTGATGTAGTAGTGGTGGTAGTGGAGTTTGTGTTTGTTACATATCAGTGTTGTATTATTATATTCTTTGTTTATTTAGAACTCTGTGATCGTGTATGAAAATTCGACCGGTGGAAGGGCGGCCGCAGGCCGTCAGCCCTCCGCAGGAGCTAGCGGGTCTTAGCCGCCCGAAGAGCGGCGGAGCCAGCTAGTACCCGTATATAGGAATTAAATAATGCTCCGTGAGAGTATGAGATGACGTTTACTGTCTTTGTAGGCTATTGTATGTACATACTGTGATCCTTAAATACTATTTTTTTAATGTTTGCAGTTTTCTGTTTTTTCCTGCATTTTTATTTGCTGCTAGCACATTATTTTCCTTACCACAGAAATTGTTTAACAGTGCATTAGTAGATGCCCAGACTATCATCTTCTCCACTTTCTCTGTATTATGACCACCACCACCACAAAAGTCACTGTGAAAGAGGGCATCATTATTTGCTAAAGTAATTAAAGTAAGCTCTGTTGCTAGATGTCTTTGTCTCAAAGAGTGAACAAACTCAGGCTTCTCAATTAACTTATTTATGATTACATAATTGTACATAACAATGTTTGTTGTAGTAACATCTGGATACAAAAGAGAACCTCGATTTACTCCATGAATATAGCTATGATTTTCTGGCAGTTTATCAGCAGAATCAGAACAAGTTATCATGTCTTTGCAATAAGTGCATTTTGTCTTTTTAAACACAGAATAACAACAGTATCCAGCTAAATAGGTTATTACAGGGAGGACATCTTTACATTTGTCTGTGTCATCTTGTGTAACTTCTAAGGAAAGGCTTAAGTTTCTTATATTTAATATGTCTGGGTTTTCCATGTATTTCCAGTTAGTTTCGGCTAAATTCTTTAAATCAATGTTTTCCTGCCTCAAGACTGACATCAATCGTAGCTTTTTGTCACATTCATACATTTGTCTTACAGATATATTGTGTTGAGCACCTGCAAGTTGACGATACTTCCTGTCACGAGTCAAATTTGATCGTGACATGTTAATCTATGAAGTATAGGAATAATGCTTTAGTAGCCATAGCCTAGTGGTTGAGAAAACGAAAGGCAGGAGTGTGTGTGGCGAACGGGAGACAGCGTTCCTGTTTGAGCCTGTGTTTTCTCCCCCTCTCTGCCGTTAAATCCTTCGTTTCCCCACTCGTTGGCTCTGTAATTATTGATTTTGCGTACACACAGTTATTCTTTTAAACTCTCCATATGATTCGTGAAGAGGATAATTACCATGATTAATTTACATGGCATCATTACAATTCCATGTATGGCTGGGTGTGTGAATGTGTATGATATGAGGTTCTAGTCAGACAGACAGTAGGATTCAAACTATTGTGGTGTGGCGCCTGAATATCGATCCAGACGTTGGTAGCATGGGGGAGGAGCTTATAGCCTGGCTGGGGGCCCTCGTGATTTAAACTTCAGTTCATCTCCTACTCGTCTTCAGCATACACGTAGCCTCGTGGCTCTCCAGCCTCTCGTGGAGTAGCAGCCTACAATGGTCGAATTCATTCAGTTACGGCATACTAATGATTCGTGATCGAGTGCTGGGTGTGTGTTTGAACATTGAATATTGCGAGTGGGAGGACAATTCATGTATGAGTATAGAAAAACTCTCATACGTGAATGAATTTGAACTCCGAGTTCGCTTCCATCTTGTAACACATACGTGGCTCTCTCGACCTCTCGTCTCTTTACGTAACACGCAGGGGGACAGTGAATGCCAGAATATTCTCGGTGCCATTCACCAGTGCTCTACGGAGTCACTCTTGTTTTCATTACTTGCAACAGAAAAGCAAATGATACGAGGTAAGGTCTTATGCCAGTAGCGTTCTGCATCCTACTTGGTGTAATATATATAGAAAAACGAGTGCCATGTGTGACTTTGAAAATTACAGATGTGAAGAACAGGTGTCTATGTGAATCTAGGAAACTTAATCACATAGATACTGGAACTCGTATTATTAGATTTATATTTATTATTGATTAAAGTAACAGTAGGAGGTCTTGAAATAGCACCATAAAAATACGAGTGTTTGGAGAATGTAACACCTTGGTTACACACGTAATATTCGCTCTCGTCCACTCATTCACGTGGATATGACGAGTGATAATTATAGATGTGACATTGGAAATTAACTGAGGTGAGACATAGAAAAGTGGAGACATAAAAATTGAAGAATAGAAAAATATTGAAGAACATAGAAAATGGAGAACAGAAAATCGACTGAACACTCGATGGAAAATAAAGCGAGAAAATATTGTACTCGGGAAGAAAACAACGAGGACAACACGACTCCGACCGATAGAAAACGGGAGTCATATTAAGGGGTAACTTTAGTAATTAGTTAGTTAGCTAGTTTTTTTTTGCGTGTGGATGAGTGTGAACGTGTGTGACTATATTAATTGATTTCATGTTGGTGTTACTGGAAATTTTCAATAAATATAGTAAAGCGATTGTGATTGGTTGTTTCACACACCATATCCCTTCATTCTATAATTTATAAATGCATTCATATCGGAAGACCTCACATTAAAAATAAATATGTTGATAAAAAAAGGAACTTGCAATGAAGGGGAATAATTTAACCTCTGAAACCTTCTTTGAGCCAACACAATTAAGGTTCATTAATAAAAACCGGGTAAGGTAAGTCAATTGTTGAATAATTACTTAACTTGATTATTATATGCATTATAATAATTCAATGTTGCACTAGAAAGCTTATAATTGCATGGATCTCCAAGGTGGGCCACAATTCTTTCAGTAGTGTATACATGTAAAAGTCGAGTCTCCTTATAAAAATTTTGTCACACTTCCCAAATCTTTCCTCCAAATTATCAGTTTGAAATTTACCTGGCAATATATAATTCATTTTTAGTTCATTTATGCAGTACACAGTTAACTCAATCATTGCCCATGTGGTATGTTTCAAAGCTCCAAATGTTTCTTTTGTTAGCTTCCCAGCATATTCTTTCATATTGTCCCACCGTTCAAGCCAGTCACAGAAGTTGTTAAGAAACAAATACTTGTCATCAGTATTGGCATTAGTTAGAGGAGTGGCAAATGGTTTTGCAAGACGACAACCCTTAAATGGCGATTTTACATTCATGATGTCCCACCACTTGCAAAAGATTTTTATGTACTCTGCAACATCGTCAGCAAAGGGTAAGGATTTTGCTTTACCAAACGTTGTGAGTGCCTCAATGATATATTCATTAAATATTTGTAAAACCAAATTTACCTTTTGTCTTTCAAGGTTGGAGGGTGACAAGGCTTTCAGCGTTAATTTGTATGCATGCTTTAGGAGTGAATCAGCTTCTAGGGTGTACAGTTTCTGCAAGGTAGCAAATGGAGCATTGTGAATGTGAGTTACGTTATCGGAACTTCTGTTAATGTTGAACTGTGGGAATGTCATACACTTATTAGCAGTTTTTTGGTTGATCCAATTATTCCTGATACATTTTAATATGTGTACAGAATCAAATAAAAAAAAATAGAGGTCGTGAATTTTGTGCAGGGTGTGGGTAAACTATGGAGAACCTCGGTGGTGACCAAAAAAATGACAACGCTCTTTTATTGATGGCATTGTTGTCTGTCACAACAGATATTACTTTGAAGCCGATCTCTTCTAAGCCAATGATTACTCGTTTGAGAATAGAATATAGTGTCTCAGCCTTAATACATTTTGTGGGAAGCATATGTACTACGTCTTTAAATTTTGAACAAATGCTGGTTACCATAAAGACAAATGCACTTGTTGCAGCCTCATTGCTATCAAAAGCAGATCCCACAATATTCTCTCCTTTGTAATCAAAATACGGTTTTAAATTAATTTCATCCAGCATTAGTGATACAGTTTTGTCTTGAGGGGATAAGAACTATAACTTTTGTTTGATATACATAAGGAAATGCCTTTCATTTTGTTCTGCTGCAGGACTCCATTGTGCCGTTAGAGTTATTCTCCTAATTGTGGTGTAACTAGGCAAAATAAGGGTTTTTGAGTCTCTCAAAAGTCTATATCCTTGGGGAGAGCAATGGTATAGGAGGGAAGCAAAAATGATTAGCTCAGATGAATAATCAAACTTCTTGAGAGTCATTAAATTTAACTGTTCACATACAAACTTAAGAACATGAAGGTGCTTGAATGACTGGTCTTTCACAAGGGACAAAAGTGAAAGTACTGTTTGTATTACAGTACAGTGTCAAGTGTACGTAATTTTGCAAGGAGGTGTTCAAGAGTATTAACATTATTAACTGAAGAGGGAACAGTGTAAAAATTTGTATAGTTCCATGATAATCTGATAGTTTTATAGTTGGAAATTTCCCCCGAATGGGTGGAAATTTATTAAGACAAATGCCAGTTCGCAAATTATTATGGTACCTAAGATTACATAAATAATGATGAAATGCAAAGGATAACGGAATATTCAGATTAAAAAAACTCTATTCATAAAGTAGGCCTATAACCCATAAATGTAATTTTGCAATAAGGATCATAATGCAAGTATTGTTTATGGAATACTGTAGAAAACTGAATAGCCTATATAATATTCTGGGTAACTCGTGCATTTTGATGTTCCAGAAATTTAACGCATGTTATTCTGTATCACTTGGCAAATATTCATAATTACTGTTTAAATGTACTGTATTAATCGATAGAAATATAGTAATGATGCAAGAAAACTATGAAAGTATCTTAAAATAACGTACTCGAGTAGAAATATTCTATACTGTTTGTGTAACAAATTCTCCTGTAATTCCGACTACCGTACTTAAGGAATATACTCATAAACGTATAACCTACTTTTGTTGTTGTTTCGGCAATTTGTAGTGTATCAATCCCGTAAAATATATAAAAAAGAAAGGGTTTGTTTTATTATGTAGAGCATCTTCGCTCAGCGTGCACGCATGTGTTTTCAGTAACTTTCCTGCAATCAGATCTAGTGTTTCTACGTAATATGACTATATTTATGTAAGAGCACAGATTGTGGTCTTAATGAGTAAAACGAGTTTTAATATGGTATTTACCTTGCTGTACTGGCTTGGTGTAAAGTTGCTCCTCTTTATGGCGCGTATCCACTTCCCCGCAAGTTCACTATTTTTAGGAAAGCCAAACACATGAACTTTAGGACCTTGTTTGTAGTTCCCTCTACATTTTTGCACAACACAAGAGCACGGTATTATGTAGATAGTTTCACTTTGATGATATTTGCACTATAAAGGGTAATTCCAGGGGCAAAAATAAAGTTGAACCAGAAACGGGTCAAGCGGCATGACCCCTGCGGTGCTCCACAATAGACTGATTTATGCAGGTCGCTGTCCTATGTGACTCACCTGACCCGCACCTTAAAACACCAGTCGTGCTGACTTCACGGGCAAAACCAAGGAGAAGCGAGAGGCCTTGTATCTCGGTGGTGTTGCCCAGGTCGAGGCCTGGTCCCCCCCACTTTATACCACCACCTGCGCGGATAGCCGACCTTACTATGTAGACCGTGAGTTGGGTGACCCAGTGTGACCTCTCGCAATCACTCTCCTCTCACTCCTGTAAACCTCTTCTTCACTCTGTCTCGCTTAACTTCACTTACTTCTCTTTTTCCTTTTGTGCTCTTTTCTCGGTTCCCTTGCTTTTTACTGTTTGTATTTCTCCTTTATTATAAACCATTTATTTCGTATCCTCACCGATGTTCACCAAATGTTCTGGTATAAGAAAGACATACTTACTCCCAAACATGAGTCGATGTAGGTAGTGTGGCTAGTGACTGGTTTGTTGTCTTTGTTGTCTCTTCAGAGTTTGATTTTAATTATTAGGTTTTCTATAACTATTATGGTTTGAGAAGATACAACAAGGTTAAAGTAGTTTACTCACTTTTTATTCATAACACGAGTTAGTGTACAGAGTCACAATATATAGCTTGCACGGGTTTAAGCTAGGCTAGGAAGCTAACTTTAAAGAGAGATTACACGCTAGAGTAACCTGTTATCGGTAGCTAACTGAAGCTATAGGAGCGCAACTAGGGCGCGTCCCTTGTGTATCACATGATCTGTGTCGTCACTTTATGCTAGCGTGTTAGTGGTTCCCACAGAGAGTGAGTCCCGTTCTCTTCCTGTTCAAGCTTAGGTCAGCAGTATTGGAGCATCATGTGACGGGTGTAAGTCTGAGTGTCTAAGTGACTCATATAAGTAAGTATTAAGTAAGTTATTATAAGTAGCCCTCTAATGAAGGTGAAACCGGAACAACCTGAGCCTGGGATGACCAACATGTAACTCATCCAAATTATGGAGAGTTTAAAGATGCGAGTCATGGTTACCAATACACATACACACACACATCCCCCAACTCACTACTGCTCCCTACACATCCACACCAACACACTGCTGCTCAACATTGACACTGACTGACGTCCTGTGAGTGACTGACAGTGACAGATGAAAGGCAATACCCAGTAATACATACCTTGGTACAATGTTGACAAGAATACTACTATATAATACTATAACATACACATTTCTCTCAAATATGTGTTTTTGGACACAGAAATTATAAATATACCAGTATAACAGTGTAATATATTTATATGGTATAATATATTTACCAACTACCCGTTGCTCGGAACTTGCTCGAACAACTCTCTTAAATGACACAGTAAAGTTCATTCTATATGTGACTCGTCGGCTGGCATTACCAAACCTTCTTTACCTCTGGACATCAGCCCACCCAGACCATCACATTTTGAACTAATTGAGGCTGAGTGTTCTGTCGTCTAGACACTGTCTGCTCCAGATCTCGGTGTTCGACCAGGTGGGCTAGGGATTAATAGAGAGCAGGAATAGAGTAGATATTCTTGTTGTTAAAGAGGTATTACACACAACAACAAAAACTATCGTTACCCTTCTGCATGCGCGATACAAAATGACATCATGAATGAAGGTTTGTGATTACGGATGCGGCCGCAACATACAGTACAGTCGGCGGCAAAAGTCCTGTCGCCTCGCTTGCTTCACCGAGGTACGCGATGTTCATAGACTCGAGATTATTAGGTGTAGAAAACGTGTGTAAAATGTCTCGAGTCCATGAACACTGCATGTCTCGGTGACGCCGACAGTACATACACAGGGAAACCAATGTGAGAAGGCTATTATAAAAAAACTTTATTCGTGGCGTCATTTTGTATCGTGCAGAAGGGGTGACGATAGTTTTTATTTTGTGTGTACAGTTGTTGGTTGATGGATTGATTAATATTAGGCGCTGCAACAGCGAGGTCATTTAGAGCCAGAAAAAGGTGATAGAGAGGTAAGACAGCAAGAAGGAAGGAAATAGAGAGAAATGAGGGACAGTTGAAGAACTAAAGGCTAGTGGCTGGGGCCGAAGGGGCGCCAAAACCCTTAAAGTATTGCCCACATCACTATTTCAGTCAATACCCCCCTACGGGGATATGGATGGAGGAAAGGGGGAGAGAGATAGGGAGGGAAGTTGAGACTAGTGGGAAGGAAAAGGAGGAGAAATGGGGAGAAAAGGAGAAATGGGGAGAAAAGGAGAAGTGGGGAGAGAAGTGAGGGAGGGAAGGGGGAGAGAGATATGGAGGGAAAGGGTAGGTAGGGAAGGAGAGACAGAAAGGGAAGGAGTAAGGAAAGACAGGACACACACCTAACACCCATTTATATAAGAGTCCATCTAATACTAATATAAACTAACAGTAAAATACATACAATATTTATATCAAATACTTGTTAACATTTGTTGCATTATATTACCTGTGAAATATCAATAAATGTTTAGTATATTTTCACGACTCTCTTCTCTATTTCTTCCTCTTCCTCTCTCAACCACTGTTTTATCTTTCCTTTCCTCTTTCACTTTCTCTCCCATCCACAGTTCTTTCTCCTTTCTCTCTCACTTTCTCCTTTCTCCTCGCATCCATTGTATTCTCTTTTACTCTCGACATTGGTTTGTATTTTATTTTCCCTGCCATTATAAGCAGAGTGGCGCAGTGGAAGCGTGCTGGGCCCATAACCCAGAGGTCCGTAGATCGAAACTACGCTCTGCTACAAGATGTTTCTAACAGATCTATTTTTAATTCCCTTATCCAATTTGTCCATAAACCAACTAGTTGAAATAACGTACTTGACGAAATATTTGTAACAAAAGGAGACTTGGTTGAGAATATTAATATGGGAGATAAGTTTAGTAATAGTGACCACCGTGTTATTACATTCAGCATAAACATTACAATAATCCATTCCTTTAGGGCTGTCCACTGGCAGGAGGTGTAAACCATGGAGGTATAATCTAGAGGAGGCGGCATGAGCTGCTTGTCCTGTACACCCATGGTGTAAAAACACTTGAAAAACACTACAGGTAGGCTCTTGCGCACGTCTGGTGATAAGCTCCGCCCACACCCACCCCACCGCTCACCCTCGTGACGTCACTTGGTGCGTTGCGGTGGTGAAAGATTGTTGGGATGAATAACTTTTTACCTTATTTTCTAAATAAAACACAATATTTCGTGAGGAAATAGCTTCTGTAGTGTATCAGAAAATGCACAATTTGAGTAATATCATTTGCACTGATGCATTTGCTTTTTGTAAAATGACTTAGGGCATGCCATGAGTTTGCTCAGGAAAGTTTTGCCTCATTTTACTATTGCAGCATGATTCATTGTTTGATCCGGATGGAAAGTAACTTGTAACAAAAGTATATTTTCGTTCCTTCTGTGTACTTCATGATGTGAATCAGCTCGAAGATCCAGAGGTGGCCAGATAGAGATGGAATTGATTTGGGGAGGGCCAACATGGCATGGTCACCATAACACTTACCTTTCAGTCTCTACTAATCTCATTCGAAAGTTGCCTACATAAAACAGAAAAAAAAAAAAAAAATATCTCATTGCAAACTATATTTAGTCAACCTCTTACTGGCATTATCATTATACACAACCGACTAATTACTATAACAGAAATTGCACTCGCACCTTAAATGTTATTTATCTTATTCAAGTGAACTTTGGTTAAGCATTATATTATCACATGAATCGTATTTCAATTACAAAACTAGAAAGTAAATTGTACTCATAATATAGTTTCACACCTTAAATGTTCCTTAACTTATACAAGTGAACTTTGGTTAATTAAAGCTAGATTCCCCTGCCTCCCTAAGTCTCGTTGTGGTGCCCAACACATTCGAGTACATTTACTGCTTCTTCAACCATACCCCCATTAAAAACCCAATCTGTCTACTATATCAACCTGTATTTTCTCCAATAATGACTACTCCTCTACAATCTCCTACTGTCTCTGCTCATCATCAAACAACTTCTGATCCCACTAACTCTTCTATGATAACAACGAAAACCTTACCTACCAACAATTATCATTCAAAGTATTATACGGGAGATAATCCAAGATATGGGATTTATCTCTTCTTGCGTCATTTGGAGAAGGTATTTTGCGAAGCGAGTATAGAGCAGGACGGACATAAGATGGCATAGGCGCCCTATGTATGAATCCAGTGATTCAGGAAATATTGTTCGCTTATTAAACAAAATGTAATGGCTTAAAGCCATCATCACAGCCCAGAACGTGGTTTAAATACTTTTTTAGTGAAATTTCATGAGCACTATTTGGTACTGCTTAGATAGTGGTATGCAAGCATGTAAAGGGAAGTCGAGCTGTATAGCCAGTTTACTCTTCCCATGAACCCAGGCAAGTCTGAACCAGGTAATAGTAAGGAACCCGTGGGATGAGATAAACACAATAAACAAGAAGAGTGGAGTATATTCTATGTTTCCCGGAATTACTCTTTTCACACAAAGATAAAATATGTGCAACAAATAGCCCAGAGCAACCAATATCCACGATAATATTCTTAATACTAGGGAATTGACCCAAGTCCACAACACAATAAATATCACAGCAATAAAGGAGAGCCCAGGTAGCCAGCGAGGAGAGCAGCTTTCTTGGAGTGAAGCTGAAAGTGCTCTGCCGACTGAATGTAAGTGGAGTCCTGTGGTAACCTCGGTTGGACTTCAGAAGGAGATGAAACGGGACACTGAGGCTTCAATAAATCTTGTAGTAGATGAGTCGAGCATTTCTTTGGACTCAACCAACTACCACTCAGCACCCCAATAGTCCGGAGAAGTAAAATGGTGTTTCGCCCTCACAAAGCATATCCCATGAAATAAAGGGTTACGAGACAAGCCGTTGCAAATCAAGGTAAGTTGGTATTTAATTTTTGTGCAATGATTTGTACATTCATATATTAATGTACAAATCATTACACAAAAATTAAATACGAATTATAGAGGTTTACATTTTTCGGCTTCTATTTATTTCTGCGAGTGGACAGGAAACTGTATTGCAAGTACAGGAACTTAGAGAGGAATGTCAACCATTTATTAAGGGTGTGTTTACGGTGGGTAAGGTACGATCAACTCATAATTAATACCACTCAAATACCTACGACATGCAAAGGAAATCAGTGTGAAATACCATTTTACTATCTTTTATGCACCTACTTCAAATATTATTTTGCAATCATGCGTAGTATTTTAACACAATATTATATACTCAATATTATTCCCAGAGAAGGTTAAATATTCTTCATGAGCTACGCACGTCAACAATTCCCAATAAAAATTAACCTTTAATGTTTGATTTTCATCCAATAGGTACTATACTTAGTGATGATGTCATCAATGACAAACAACTCATCAAGTGCCATGTTGCATATCTTCATTTATATGTTTGTCCTGCATATTTATTTGCAATTAATTCTCCAAAGGATGCAAAATCTCCACTTGCTTTGAATCAAATCAAACACTATATGCATGTACTATCGGCCACAAGTATTCGTTTCCACCCCAGTTTTGCCTCAAGCAGATTTCATCTGGTAACACTGAACCCCGTCCCCCATATCCAGATGTATGATATCCTCTATTTTCTACCTCGGTTTTCCTTTCACATTTTCGTAGTTATTTGCTGTATATACCTTGAAGTAATATTCTATGAATATTGTGGTTTATCCATCTATTCAGTCAAACTGTATTTACTGGGAAATTAGAATGATTTTATTGATGAATAGTAAGGTTTCCATTTCCTATCCCCCTCTTCTTCTCCCTCTCTGTCTCCTGTTCTTTCCCTTCCCCCTCTCCGTCTCCCGTGCTACCTCTCTCCCTCTCTATCTCCCCTGCTACCTTTCTCGCTCCCCCTGCCTGTCTCTCCTGGCCCCCCACCTCCCTCCCTCCCTTTCTCTCTCTCTAATTCCCTCTCCTTCCTTTCCCTTTTCTCTCTCTAATTACTTCTTTATCCTTATTTTATGCCTCTCCTTCCTTTCCTTTTTCTCTCTAATTACTTTTTCATCCTTCTTTTCTACCTCTCCTTCCTTTCCTTTTTCTCTCTCTAATTACTTCTTCATCCATCTTCTCTGCCTCTCCTTCCTATCCTTTCTCTCTATAATTCCTTCTCCATCCTTCTTCTCTCCTTTGTATTCTATCCTAAAAAAAATTGCTTATCACGCAGGGTATTAACGGCAGCCAAGGACAGAAAACAGTATTACAATGTATATGAATCCTTTGGCTTCAACCCTAGAGGTTCGAAAGATTCATGCAGCCGAACGAAGTCGAAAACAAATGGAATTCAACCACTTCTGGTCAGTTCGTGCCTGTCCACCATTTCTCCTCATAAAAAACAAGTGTAAAAACTCAAGACAAATGTTGCATTAAAATTAGGAATAACATAGTAATAAGAAAATAACAAAAAGACTATCATGGCAGTGCCTAACACTATATTCATAATGCATTTCACTACAACTGTAATAAACTAATACCAGGTGTCCTACAGTATACAAATAGAATAAATTCATAGTCTTAACATCAGTACACACAATCTAATATAAATAACTGTATTTGTGAAGGAGCTTTTTTTACTCCATTAGCACTTTCTTGCTGAATCCGGAATTAAATTAAATGAATGTTAGCATTATTGATGTAGCGCCGCGCTATAAACTAAAACAGTGAGAAAAAACATGAATTTTCATATATTTTACACTGTTATTTGAAAATAATAATGGACAAGACTAAAAAGATTCCAACCTGTCATTAGACTGGAATGATGGAAAGTATAAGGTCTAGGAGAAATGTGGAGTCCATCCATGTGATAAACAAACTCTTTGATTTCATGATCCATCAGACTCAAATATCACTAAGGTTAGGAAACGCTACTCATAGATAGAAGCAATAAATACGAAATAAATTCGAACTCAATGCGAGGTAAAACATTATGAGTATAAGAATGATTAGGATAGAGGAGAATGTGAGAGAGAGGAAGGGAGCAAGAGAGACAAATGTGGATGGAGGATGCATGTTTGGTAGAGAGGGGATGGAGGGACCAATGGTGAGAAAGAGGAGGTGGGAGGGAGCAATGGAGAGAAAGAGGGAGAGAAGGGGCAATGGAGAGAAAGAAAGGGGTGGGAGGGAGCAGTGGAGAGAAAGGTGGGGGAGGCATGAGGGAGGGGCAGCTAAAGAAGGGAAAGAAAGATGGAGGGGGACAAGTTCTCTTAATCTTTAACACATAAAAGTGACATCAAAGTAAATAGTTTGACAGAATGAGGGGATAAATCACACTAATGAATAGTATATCGCCACAGTGTAAGTAAATAAATACAAATATACTATATGTCGACTTATTCATGTGAAGGGAAAGTGAAGAGGGGGAACAGAAGGATATCGTACATCTGGACATGCGAGTCAGTGTTACCAGATGAATTCTGGTTATCCCATATCAGGGATGGATAGGGATACTTGTGGCCGATAGTACATTCATATTTATTACTAATCAAACCTCTCTTTATCATCAAATTTATAATTTCCACTATCTATACTTACCTGCTGATAGACACTTAACAATATATTATCCTATTCACCCTACACATGGCATGGTATAACGCTACTGTAGAGAGGCAGACTCATGTGAAATACGATTCAAGGGAATCGTTTCCTTGCCTATGGAAAAAAAAACATAATTTGCTAGAAAACATAACACACTCTCTTTCACCTTTCGACATATTTCATAAAATTTAACATCTAATTCTCAATTGTTTCGGAAAAAGCGAAACTATTAATTTACTCAATGAGACTTGGATTAAAATATCCTCATTATATCATTTGATTCCTCCATATATTGATCAAAATAAAACTTGGTACCAATATTTATTATCCCATGTCTTATCGTTCTGGCAGGTATTATGCTATTTTTATATTATATAGGAAAAGTCTACTGTCATATTTTGTATTGTATAAGAGAACTCTATCAACGTAGACTGAATTATCTTGTTATGGAAAAATAAAATATAGCTGTTATTTCACAGCCACAACATAGCAACAAGGCTCCCCCCTCATTAATGTGTGAATTTTTAGCATAGGTTAGCTTATATACACACAATAACATGCATCCAGCTAAACACATTAATTTTAATATTATTTTTTTATGTACAGTTGGCTCCACTTCCGCGTTTACCACTTACCGTTGCCAATGTTGATCCACACAGAAATTTGAATCCCGAAACACATGTGATCTTGATGCGAATCACTCACTACAGAGTGAGATGAAAAGAGGAGTAACTGATATACGGTTGTGAACTTCAACTCGGTTTTTCGAACACTGCTCACTCCGACACTTGTGATTGGTTCACTAACCCTGGCGTCTGACTGTCTGGCCTAGACATTAATCTCAGTGAATGTATCAGTGTAAAATAAGGTCCTGCCAAAATTGCATGGATTGTATTTGTTTACAAATCGTCACATAATTTCTTTCCTGGTCCTGTTTGAATAATTGCACTGATCATTACTGGCAACATTCGGAATGATGATGATGGTGGTGAGACGGAGAATGAAGTGGGAAAGTGGAAGACTAGAGTGAAGGAATACTGGAAGGGGGAATAGGATAAGGTGAATGGAGTGAGTGAGAACAGGCTGGGAGAGAAACGACAAAGTGATCATTGGCAAATTGAGAACCTTTACTACAAAACACTATCCTTTGGTAACCACTAACACAAAGTAATCAGAAAATGTCTTGACTAATGCATGGTAATATATTATAATATGTTAGGGCTTTTGAAAGGTTTGGCACCCCTATGGACTCCAGCCGTTCTCTTTAACTTCTTCAACTGTCCTATCTGACCTTGTGTTTCCTTCATGGTTACTGTTTTTTCTCTCTGTCTGTATCCTTCTCTTGTTATTTAATTTTAGTGTCATCCTGGTCCAGTGTGGTCCTCTTCATTTACCTCATGATGCACAAACTCATTCATTATATTTGGATTACAAGCAGCACATTCATAATTCCATATTATACTTAAAGGTGAACGTCACTCCTTTAACTTTCTTATTAGGAGACTCTTATTGCCTGATTAAGCGAGGGAAGAAGGTTGAATAATTGTGTGTTTAATTGGTAAAGCCGTGTGTGAATTCTCATGTTGCAATTTTGACAAGATATATTTATATTGGTAATAATTCATTAAACCGTTTATTATCCCCAGATAATACTCACGTGCAATCACAAATTAGCAATAACAACAACAAAATTGGGTTCGTGAATCGGTGATGCACGAACACAACTTATATGGGTTATTTATTATTCTCCATCCCATCCCTAGTAAATCGGCAGGGTAAGAATTACTACACCACTCATAAATAATAATAATAATAATAATAATAATAATAATAATAATAATAATAATAATATTGGCGTACGAAATAACGGTAATTCTTTCAATATTTACCGGCATTTACTCCGTAATTTACTCCGTAAATGCCCCATTTCCAAGATGGGGCATTTAAAAATTAAACTGAGTGTGTGTGTGCTTGAGTTAATGATTAAATATGTTTGTGGTGTATGTGTGTGTGTGAATGATTTAATAATTGAATGTATGTGTGTGTGAATCAATCAATGATCGATTGTGTGTTTGTATATGTGCTTGAGTTAATGACTGAATGTGTGTGTGAGTGTGAATGAGTTAATGCTTGAATGTGTGCGTGAGTGTGCATGAGTTAATGACTGAATGTGTGTGTGTGTGTGTGAATAAGTTAATGCTTGAATGTGTGCATGAGTTAATGACTGAATGTGTGTGGTTCTAGAATTGCCACATAAATTCTGTATTCATTATGCAATTTATATAAATTTCACAGGTGAATTTCTTGTATATAACAGACAAAAACTCAATAGCTTCAAGTACTTACTGTAATAATTCTTTCCCATTCCAGTAATTATACTCGATCACTATTAAAGCTTTAATTCCCTCTCCAACTCAACCCCCTGTTTCATCTCACTCAGTGACTCTGGTTCGCATCATGATCAGGCGTGGTTAAGGATTCAGATTCTGGGTGGCTCGACATTGGCAACGCAAAGTGGTAAACGCAGAAGTGGAGCCAACTGTACGTACCAGTGTATTTTATTCATGTATTGATGTTAATTTTAAGCATACGGTGTCCCTATGTCTTTGATGTCCATTTTGTATTATTATTAAGGTATTCATTGTTAATATCTTAATTATTGTGTACCCTACCAAACATTGTAAATTTGTTCCCACAATAAAAATAATCTGGGAAGATTCGGGTAGCGGACGGAGCATTGTACACCATAGGGCAAGTACTGTAGGCTACAATGATAAGATAGGGCCCTACCAGCAATGGTCACAAGACTATAAGATAACCAAATGAAAGTAGATAACACACAGGTATAAACAGACTGCCTGCCTAAAGCCGGCATACAACAAATAACCAATAAAGGTAGCAAAAGATAGGCACTAAGATAAGCAGATAGAACAAACTTATTAATTTTATCAGTATAGGTAAGCTACCTGAAGATAGGAATAGTGATCATAACTGCAGCTGACCAAGACCACATGATCAGCCCCACATGACTCAACTGCCACGTGGCCATAGGATAACCAACAGTAAATCCTGATCCCTCGAAATGGTAATATCGTATTCCAGACTTGCTGGCAACTCCAGTAGAGAATGAATATAAGCAGTGAAGCTTAACTAATAGGTAGGATACTTGAAACTGACTCCAAGGGTTATAGGTTTGTCTCCATAACGAGAGACCTTACAAATAAGACAAGGCACATCATATCATTCCCTGTGTAAATAAATAAATTACGCCTTAACTTAGAAACTGAGAAGTCAATAATCCTTAAACACCCACGTCTGCTACGTTACCTAAAACAACAACAACAACAACAACAACAACAACAAAAATCCAAGATTATCATACAAGTAAGTCACCAGTTCCTGAAAGATTTAAAGCCTAACGGACTGGTACAAGGTTAAGACAGTGGGTTATGTAAGGGGTTTGGTAGAAAAGTCACAAAGGGGTCACGAACAAGATAAACTATGCAACACGTCTAAGGCAGAAGTAATGCGTTGGACTGTTGTGACTGCTATTGTACTTGGTGGCCACAGGCTGCAACCACAGGAAATTATTCAGTTCAGCATGTGTTGCATGTCTGAAACATGTAAGTTGAAGGGTGTGTCGCTAGAGTCTACCTTGACTACAGTAAAGTCAGGGGGGGAGACTGTAGTAATGGCAGTAAACAATACCGGAGTAGAGGTTGAAGTTAAGCCAGGCAGTCAGTTGAGTGATTTCCTTGTATACCATGGGACACTCTTAGAACCCAATCATAACCTACCTGATGTAATAATAATAATAATAATAATAATTAACGGTTTATTTACATAGCAGTCAGAGACTGAAAATATACATAGGGGAGAAATTACATTAATATTAATTCTTAATTCTAAGATCTATAGGCTACAACTTGGAGACATACAGTACTAGTTAATTTAATTGTTTATCTTTCGCACTAAAGTGTGAATAGTGCTATGGCGATAGCGGTCAGTGCGAGGGGCTTTGAGTGGCACCACTTTGTTTTGGTGTCTGGTAGCCCTGGCTAGTGGTGGAGCGTCAGGTGGTAGTAGATGACGGTGACGTGGGTTACTTAACAAGCCTTCTCCAAACTTGATAAGGGCTTGCTCATACATGGCTGTCAGGCTGAGCAGACTCAGGGTGGTGAGGGCATGATTGTAGCTGGTGTAGGCAGGGCCAAGTATGACCCTGCATGCCCTCTTCTGTACTTTCTCCAGCTGTGTTTTAGTCAGAGATGAAGACCACACTGGGGAGGAGTACAGTAGGGAGGGTAATATGAAGGTGGTATAGACTACCTTCAAATCCCCTGTTGGAGTCCCCAGAGACCTGAGTCTGCGCAGCATGTATAGTTTGTAAGTGGCTACCTTGACCATCCTAGCTACATGTTGCTTCCATGATAATTTATCATCCACTGTGATGCCGAGAAACTTGAAGGAGTGGATGACTTGGAGTGGATGAGGGCCAATTGTAAGCTGGGGGGGCGGCACAGCTGTAGATGAGGTACAGACGTGCATCACCACGGTCTTGGTGTGGTTGATAGAGACATTGTTATGCTCTGTCCACGTCTGCAGTCTGTCGAGGGTGGTTTGCAGTGGGTCATAATCCGGCGTCCTAGTGTTGACCGGGATGCCAACCGTGCAGTCATCCACGTATTTCCATCGATGCTGGGTGTCGGTGAGGGCATCATTGATCAGCATGAGGAATGAGAGTGGTCCAGTTTTACTTCCTTGCGGCACACCGCAAGTGAGCTGTTGCAGGGGAGATATAGAGCCCTGATAACGGACCGCCTGCTGCCTTCCTGTGAGAAAGTCAGCCAGCCAAGCTACCAGGTTGGGGTGGAGTCCCAGGTTAATGGCCTTGTTGATGACAACAGTGTGGTCTACAAGATAAAACGCTTTCCTAAAGTCTACAAAAGCAAGGGCGAGAGAAGTGTTACGTTTGTCCAAGTGGCTGTGGATAAACTCAAGGAAGCTGACTAGGCAGTGGGAGGTGGAGGTGGATTTGATGTTGCCGTACTGACGAGTGTCTAGCTGTTTGCTAATTTGTGAATAAGACCAGTTAAATACGAAATCTTCACAAAGGAGGCTAGGGAGAGGTGTGATGGCAACTGGTCTTAGGTCATTAAAGGTTTGTGGGGTGGGAGTTTTAGGGATGGGAGTGACGTAGGAAATTTTCCAGTCAGCAGGGCAAGCATTTTGAGCGAGGGAGGCGTTGATTATGGAGCAGAGGGGCGTGGCTAGTTCAGGGGTAAATTCCTTGTAAATTTTAATGGGGAGGTCATGAGGTGTGGTGGATCTGTTAGATTTAAATGAGGTTATCATTTTGGCAATCTCAGCCTCATGGACAGACGGGAGTGGAGATGGGGAGGGGAGGTAGGCAGGGAGAAGGCTGGTCTGAAGAGGGGGGAGAGTTTGACAGATAGCGGCAAAGTGACCGTTAAGCGCCTCAGCCGCATTATCAGGAGAAAGGTGTGAAGTACAGGGGAAGGAGGGGGATTGCTTTTGTAAACCACAGAGAGATTTAATCTTGGAGTACCATTGTCTGTTGTTGGCCTGTTTTAAGTGTTGCACTTTTTCTGGGTAGTAGCAAGCCTTGGCAGTCCTAATCTCCCTTATTACCCTGTTTCTAAGGCTTCTGTACTGGACTGGGTCGGTGTAGTAGTGCCTGTTTCGTAGCTGTAACAGCCGCTTTATTCGTGGTGTCATCCATGGGGTGTCAGCTGGATGCACACGGATGGTCTTGGTGGGGAAGTAGTGATGGTAGGCCTCTGTAGTGGTGTTGACGTAGTTGCGCCATTTAATGTGGACGTCTAGTGGTTCTGTCACCTCTATCCATGGGTGGTGTACCAGCCACTGTCCAAACTCTCTTATCGACGAGTCAGGTGTTGGCCGATAGGATCGGGTGACAGTTTCTCTTGGTACCGATGTAGTAGGTTTGGGTGACCATAGGATGGACACGTGGTTGCTTCGTCCTACGGGGGGGAGGGGGCGGGGAGCTGAGTATTGATGGTCCAGGTCAGTCAAAATAAGGTCGAAAGTAGCCTGACCGTGGGTGGGGAAATCCACTACTTGGGTGAGGTTGAGTTGGTGTTGGATGTCACTCACATCCAAGCGGTTGAAATCCCCACAAATGATTAACTTGGCAGCAGGATATCTCACCCTCAGAGTGTCAGCTATGTCAATAATGTGGTCAGTGAGTAGCTGTGCTGTGGTGGCACGTGGTGGATGATAAACAACACAGACTATGATGGAAGCTGTGTTGCGGGGGTGGCAAGGGGGGGTTACCCTCACCCACAGTATCTCCAGGTCGTCTGGGTTATCAACACTGAGGTGTGAAGGGCTGGTGTCAGTGCGGCAATACAACGCCACTCCACCTCCCCTTCGGTTAGTCCTGAGGTGGTGAAAAAGTTCGTAATCCTGAATTTTGCACACTTCAGGAACTATCTGCCACGCCTCTGTGATGGCTACAATATCTACACTGATGGATTTCACTGTCACTGTTAGTTCATCAATTTTATTGGCTAATGATGTGACATTAGATAGTAGGAAAGAGGGGAGATTGAACCAGTTTCTCGGTTCCTCAAAGTGTTTGTATATTCTTCCTTTTACCGGTATTTTACTGGTCCTCGTGGTGGTCTGCACTAGTATATTACTGGTCCTCGTGGTGGTCTGCACTGGTATATTCCGTATGATGTTTTTTCCTCCCCGTGTTCCGCGGTAGTGGAAGAGATTCAGTGATTTTAGTTTCTGGATCACTTCACTTGGAGGGTAGCCTGACCCTCGCTTGTATTTCCAAAGCTCACTGAGTTTATATTTGTAGTTAGGGCTGGACATTTTCCTTGTGTAGAATAGTTTGTCTAGGTATGTAGCCTACACTGTCGTTGTAGCTAAGAACGTGGGGTGTTGGGGGAAGGGTCAACAGGCTGACCTGGCAGCTCGTGGGAGCGCCGAGTACATGTCCTTTCCCTGTAAGGTCAAGAGACAGTATGTGTGTAAATGCAGAACCTTCCACAGAATTAAGGAATCAAGTGAAAACTGGGGAAAACACAAAAGGCAAATAGAGAGGAATTGTAGAGAGTCTATATTTTTATGTATGTGAAGGTAGGTAGGAATCCTATGTAACATGTTCTAAGTGTAAATGCTCATTGTTGTGCATAGAAGCATCGGGTTATGTGAATTTTTAGGGTCACAAATAAGTAAAAAGAAATGTAATAAGGTAACGAGTACAAGCATGTAACAAGCAAACTCTTGTGAGATGTTCGACTTTGTCAGCAGTATGATGTTGTCCTTTACACATACAGCACAGTCAGTCAGTAGAGCACAGTCAGGAGCAAGAATTAAGTAGTAACGCAGTAAGAATAAACGATGTTCCTCGAATAATCTCTCATACAATGTCTATTACATTGGAGAAGGAATGGGTTGTATGTTATTCATTTATATGGAGTATAATGAAGTACAAGTACAAGGCAGTAATGCAGTTACATAAACAAGGTAAGTAGGGCAGTCAAATACAGTTACAATTTGTGTGTGAAGGAAGCTTATGATAAAATAAATAACAGTGTGTGATGGACTGGTGAGTACATGGAATTTTGCCCAAAGAAGTGGTTAAGGTGTATACAGGGGTCAGAAGTTTATACAGAGTCAAAGATAGACTTGTATTACAGTCAGTTTCAGGGACGGCATGGAAGATAAATAGTTTACACAACTTATACAGTTGTCAAGTCCTGTGTTAAGCTCAAAAACTAATATACGGATGCATGGGGGTGCGTAGGGGCCTGTAACTGTCTTGTAACAGGTTGAGGACAGTAAATGGAATGTTCTGTTCTACCCAAGTAAAGTCATGGTCTAATGTACTGCAACACCTTCCAATTAGATGGCTTCGAAAAATGATCCGAAACTATAGCTGTTGGTGTGTGCAATTTTGGTTCATAAAATTAACTCAAATAGCTCGCTTTTATTCACCAGCTTGCAGTACATTAGACCATGACTTTACCATTATTTTTAAAAGTTGACTAGCATGGTCTATCTAGTTAATGTTACGTAACTCTGGAGACATGGGGAGGCTGCGGCCTAGGGTAAATGGTCCAGTCACAAGAATAGAATTGAGGAGTACTCAAATTCGGAGATACAGAAATCTTGGGAAATACTTAAGCAACCTTTCTTCCTTAACGTCACTCATGTGTACCAAGTCAATGCATGGAGTTGTGGTTTTCGATGGATTGATATATATATATGTTACAGGCAGATAGTGAAATCAGGCTTTACATGTAATGACTGAACATTTCAGGCATTACACGAAATGACTAATTCACTTAGTCGGTTCATGAAATGACTAAAATTTCTAGGCATTTCGTGTAATGACTGAAATATCGATGTTCATATTACGCTAGGTGACTGAACTGGTTTAGGCATCAAGCGAAATGGCTCGAAGCCCAAACTATCTAATATTCTATAGACCTAGACCGAGGGAATTGACTCGAAACAGTAAATAATGATAGGTTCATATTAAACTCGGTGCCTGGAGCTATGAATTACCTCCAAGAAGTAGCTCAGTTGAGAGTGGAGCTTAGCAGTGCTTACATGGAAGTTGAGCTCACACAAGCTACGATGGAACTGGCAGAGCAGCAACCAACTGATTATGAAAATTTATTCCAACGAGAACTGTATAAAGTATTCGAGAAAAGCAAGAGGCACTTAATACCTAAGGAAACGTATAATAAAACCATTGAAGAACTAAAGACTGCTGCTCAAGAAAGTTCGTCCAAGTCTCGACATGGTTACTATGTGCTGGGCAAGTAAGTATTATTATTATTATTATTTTTTGCCAGGTCATTATAATTATTATTATTAGTAGTAGTAGTAGTAAATTTTTACAAGTTGCCACAACAGGATTTCCCTGGAAAAAAATATATTTCCTAGAAGGATTTAGTGTGACTACCGGGACCTAACCTGGGCAGACTACCAGGACCTAACCAGGGCAGACTACCGAGACTTAACCTGGGCAGACTAGCGGGACCTAACCTGGGCAGACTAGCGGGACCTAACCTGGGCAGACTACCGGGACCTAACCTGGGCAGACTACCGGGACCTAACTTGGGCACACTACCGGGACCAAACCTGGGCAGACTACTGGGACCTAACCTGGGCGGACTACCGGGACCTAACCGACGCATCCGACGAGACGACTAATGTAAACAAATCTGACTGCACTAAATTCCAAACAAGACTATTATTGTGTGTGAACAGGCTTGGGCTACAAGACTATTATTATTGGTGGTGATTCAACACTCAGTGAGCGCAGCCCTCCGCTAAGGGTCAGAAAGTTATGAACGAATTTTGATTAAATTTTCAGAGAATTTTGGGAGTGTTTTTCTACTTATTATTAGATTAATTTAATGATGGCAAATTAAGTGCAATAATGATTTGCATTGCAGGTATGAAGTTCTACAATGTGGTGATGTCGAGAAGCTCATCAAAAAGCGCAGAATGCCTGATGAACGACCAATGTACTACGTTTCCATTGAGGAGACATTCGACGTTATCAAGAGAGCTCACATTGCTACTGGCCATGGTGGACGTGACAGGATGGTGAAGCATCTCACCGAAAAGTATGCCAACATCACCAAGGATGCACTTAAACTCTTCAAGTCTTACTGTGAAGTATGTCAGAAAAAAAATAAGCGTCCAGTTGTCACGGGTGTCGTCGTCCGCCCCATTATAAGCAATGAGTTTAATTCTAGGGGTCAAGTCGATTGAATTTATTTATTGATGCAACTAGGCATCTGGCGGCGCAACAGCTAGGGTCATATACCGCCCAACACAAAATTATTATCTTCAACTAACAAAATCACAAACTCCCGAAAGGGACACGCATAAAAACTAAATTACACACAAATTATAAACACACACCATTACTAAATGAACGCGTCAACTTAACTAATATATAAAAAAGAATCAAGACTAAATAATATCAAACTATCTAAAAACCATAAGTATAATAAAATTACAATTTATGGAGAAGGCCAGCCTCCTCTACATAGGAGAGAGTGTTCCCTCCCACACTACAAGCCTCCTCCCCGAGCACCAGGGAGAGACTGTAAGAACCGTCACCCACCCGGTACTCGGAGAGGTGCCTACGACGCAGGTCCCCAAAACTGGGACACTCCACAATAATATGCCTCACTGTCAAAGGGACCAGACAATCATCACAGTAGGGAGGGTTAATCCTGTCCATTAAAAAGCCATGAGTCAATAATGTGTGGCCAATGCGGAGACGGACAAGAGCCGTCTCCCACCGGCGGGACAGGCCTCTGTAGCTCCACAAACCAAGGCGTTGGCGGATGTCACGGAGCTTGTTAGCCCCGACTGCGTCCCATCTGTCCTGCCAGCAGGAACGAACGGCAGCATCTATATAGGGTCGAAGGTCCACTGCAGGGACAGGATGATGCCCGGCAGGAGGCCGAGAATTGGAGACCACAGCCTTAGCCAGGGCATCAGCTCGCTCATTACCATCGACACCCACATGAGCCGGGACCCAACAGAAAGTGACTTTGCGGCCACGACGACCCAGGACGACAAGCCACTCAAGGATGGCCAACACCAGGGGATGGGGAGAGTTAAAATTGCACAAGGCCTGCAAGGCACTACAGGAATCACTATAAATAGTAAAAGAAGGCTGAGGGAGAGTAAAAATCACTTGGATGGCATATAAAATGGCCGAGAGCTCAGCAGTGAAAATCGACATGACAGAAGGAAGTCTACCACCACGGCAAAAGTCAGGAAATACAACTCCATAACCAACTCCAGCATCAGACTTTGACCCATCTGTGTACACAGGGAGGGACTCCCTGTGAGTGAAGGCATGTTCTAAAAACAGGGAACGAACCACTGGAGGAGGAAGAGATTCTTTTTTGTCTGTAAAATAGGTGCAGGGAAAAACTTCTGGAAGAAGCCATGGAGCCACCCTGGGGACCCTCACAGGACGAATCTGGCAATCTTCAATTCCCATCTCCTCCATAGCCTTCCTGACCCGGAAGCCAAAGGGCCAAGGTGTACGAGAATGTGAAAGGTAATAATTAGACATGATATCAGATGACACCGCCAAGCAAGGAAGGGAGTCGGGAAGTCGATGTAATCGATGCCAACAACGAACCATTGAGGACTGGCGACGGAGATCTAGAGGTGGTTCGTTAGCGTCCACTAGGAGACTGGGGATTGGTGATGACCTGAACGCTCCAGTTGCCAGACGTATCCCAGCATTATGAACAGAGTCTAAAACTCTGAGACGGACATCTGTGGCAGAGGAGTACACCTCACACCCATAATCAAGTTTTGACCTAATAAAAACACGGTATAGGCGAAGGAGGGTGGCCCGATCAGCCCCCCAGGTAGTATGGCTCAGAACCCTCAACAGATTAAGAGCCTTGAGGCAAGAGACCTTAAGTGTACGTAAGTGGGGAACCCAAGTCAAACGTTTGTCGAAAAGGAGACCGAAAAAGCGAGTCTCCTCGACACAGCGTATCCGATGACCATACATGAATAATTCCGGATCAGGGTGGACACCTCGGATGCGGCAGAAGTGCATAGCAACCGTCTTGGCAGGAGAAAATCGAAACCCATGAGAACCAGTCCAACGTGACACTCTGTCAAGGGCAAGCTGCATGCGTCGCTCCGCCACTGACATACGGGAGGCAGCAAACCAGACTGCTAGGTCATCAACGTACATCGAGTTGGCTATACCGTCCGGAAGGGATGAGGCAATGGCATTAATTGCTACTGCAAACAATGTGACACTGAGGACACTTCCCTGAGGGACGCCCTCCTCCTATGCAACAGATGCTGAGAGAGCTGTACCAACCCTTACAGAAAAACTGCGACCACTAAGAAACTCTTTAAGAAAGCGTGGAAGGCGACCTCGCAGGCCATATACATGGAGCTGCTGCAGGATGCCATATTGCCATGTAGTGTCATATGCTTTCTCTAAATCAAAGAATACACAGACAAGATGTTGATGTCGTGCAAAGGCCTCACATGCAGCAGCTTTCAACCTGACCAGAGCATCTGTAGTGGAACGATGTTTACGAAAACCCGACTGGGACGGAGACAGAAAATCACCCCGTTCCAAGAAGTATACCAGTCTGACATTCACCATCTTCTCAAATAGTTTACATAAACACGAGGTCAAAGCAATTGGTCGGTAATTGAGGGCAACACTAGAGTCTTTGCCTGGCTTGGGGAAAGGAAGGATGGTAGCAACCCTCCACCCAGAAGGGAAGACACCCTCCACCCAGATTCTGTTATATAAAGCTAAGAGAAATGAAATTGCCTCCTCACCCAAGTGTCGCAACATTGCATATGGGATGTTGTCTGGCCCAGGAGAAGTGTCCCCACAGAGAGAGAGAGCAGAATGCAGGTCTCTCAGGGTGAATATATGGTTATAACTTTCATTCTCATTCCCTGAGAAATTCAGGGCTGTACGCTCCTTGGCTCTTAACTCATGTCTCACAGCCAGAGGTCGAGAGTCACGGCTGGAGACTCTAGCAAAAGCCTCCGCCATGGTATTGGCCACTGTCAAACTATCCATAATCTGAACTCCATTGACCTTAAGTACAGGTGGAGAACTAGGAGAAAACTTCCCCGCCATCTTACGGACTCTCTTGAACACTTGAGTGAGTGGAGTTTTACTATTAATTGAAGACACATAGGTCTTCCAAGATGCACGTCGTGCCTCTTTTAAAACTCGTCTAGCCCGGGCCCTTGCCCGTCGGAAGTCCTCTAAAAGAGTTGGGTCCCCACGATTAAGACGAAGGTAAGAGAAAGCAGCGCGCTTCTCCCGCACAGCAGTGGTGCAGACTGGTGACCACCAAGGGACAGGACGTTTGGGAAAGTAGCCAGAAGTTTTAGGGATAGAGTTGAGAGCGGCTGAGTGGAGTACATCAGTGAAATATGTTACAGCCTCATCAGAGCTACCAAAATCGGCTACTGAAGAGACCGAAGAAGCTAGCTCTCTAAAAAACTGCCAGTCAGCCTTCTCTAATTTCCACCTATGAAGACGAGACTGAGGTTCATACTTGTTACCTTCTAAAAGTATAGGAAAATGGTCACTACCATATAAATCTGGCAACACTCTCCAAGTAAAATCTAACAGAGCACTGGGTGAGCAAAGGGAAATGTCAATGGCGGTAAAAGTCCCAGTTGGGCTATTAAAATGTGTCACATCTCCCGTATTTAAAAGCCCTAATCCCTCATCCTCAATAAAAGAAGCTAATAAAACACCCCTGGGGTTGATCGAACTATCACCCCACAGAGGATGACGCCCATTAAAATCACCCAATAAAATAAAGGGAGAGGGAAGGTCCCGTACAAGACGGGTGAGATCACCCCTCTCTACTGTAACACTGGGAGGAAGGTATAGGCCTAGACTGCACACAGTGTAGGGGCGGTCCATAAAAACCTCAACAGCAACAGCCTGCAGCGGTGTGTCAAGCTCCAGGCTCGTGCATGGAATATCTCGACGAACTAGGATGGCAGAGCCACCATGGTGACCCTGCCCTTCAAATGAATTTGAATAAAATGCAGAATATGCTGGAGGACTGGCAGGAATGTAGTCCCCAAGCATTGTCTCTTGAAGAGAAACACATGCAGGAGAGAAACTAGAGAGAAGAATGCGAAGTTCTTCCCAAGAAGCACGCAAGCCACGGCAATTCCACTGAAGGACCTTAAAAAGTGTTACTTTGGTTCTGGTTTATGGGAAGCCTCATCGAGGTACTTCCCACTACCACCTCGACCTGAGGGTCTACTCAAACGATACGTTTTGTCAAATCCTGGGCCACTAGAAGAGCGAACCCGAGGAGTAGTACTTGGGGTAGTAATTGGTACCCGCTGACGAGTCCCTGAAGCATTTGATATGTTTGATAAAGATGAAGGTATATGAGCAGGGATATTCTTAGAAGCATTTACATTGGTATTGTCCTGTGCAGCAGTGGTATCACTGACACAGGCAGACACATCAACATCCATAATACAGGTGGTAGAATCACTCTGCTGTTCTAGCGGAGAAGAAACTGAATCTTTTGAAGTCGCGACATCAGTGGCATCCACATTAACTTCACGCTCCTCTGATAGTCCTGAAGAAGACTTGCGAGGAGGAACTTCTGTTGAATCAAGAGATTCATCAGAGCCACGAGAACGCTTCTGGTGACATTGAGAGGAAACTATGGATGAGTCCTCAGAGATGGTTGCTTTATAAGGAGGAACATCTATTGAGTCAAGTGCCTCAGAGGAACCATGAAGACGTCTCTGTGACCGTTTAGGTGACTTAAGTTTCCTTTTTGGAGAGCGTGTGGCAGCGTGAACCTCTACCACATGGACACCTTTAGCTAAAGTTGCAGAATTGTCATTAGTTGAAGGGTTATTAACGTTATTAAAGGTGCCAGCGAGTGGCAGTCACTGGGACAGAGTGTAGCACACACTGTGTGTATGAAACACAATATAGCACACATCACAAGGATGTAATGTATGGCCCAGCAACCACTCCACCCACGTGAGACCCGAGTCAGCTTCGGCTATGGCTGACTAAGCAGGAAGACCTCAGACAGCTGACTCAAACCCCCCACAACCTGCTCACAGGGGTGGTAACCTCTGGCATCAGTGGTATTTTTAACAGTGTCCCGAGCAAGGATCGAACGCTGGGCTACGGAATTGCAGCCACAGACTTTACCACTGTGCTAGCCAGAGGGTCACCAGAATGAGTGTCTGATAAGGTTTTCAAAACAGAAAAGGTATTATGTAGTGTAACCTTAGAAACGCTCTCACTGGAGCATAAAGCAGCTGCCTCTTGAGAGGGTTGAGAGGGTGTTACAACTGATTTGGGGCGAAGGGTGGAGGCGTATGTCTTAACACCACCATCCTTCTGTCACCTGAAGTTGAGTTGCCGTCTGGCACTACCAATACTAATGAATTAGCCAAGTGGAGAATATCCTGCTCAAGGAGGTACATCTTACATTGGCGAGACCGCAAGGGGTGAGCATCTCTGCAGTAAAAGCAGTAACTCTCTGACCGACATTCAGAAACAAGATGTGCGTCAGAAGCAGAACAATTACCACATCGGGAACGGTTGTTCCAGTTCCTCCTCCCATGACCAAACTCATAACAACAGAAACACTGTAAGGGACGCTCAACAAAAGGCTTCACCTCAAAAGAGGTGGGGTTAATGTTAATGCGATCTGGGATATGCGAACCATAAAAAGTGAGGATGATCATATTTTTACTGCCTTTCATCTTTGTTACTCGTTGGACATTGTCTGGGCACATAGCAAGAATGACCTTTTCTGAAAATTCATATAGGTCTTCATTATATATACGCCCCTTGCTATAATTGAATGTTCGGTGTGGTTTGATAGATTCAAACATACTATCAGTAGGACAGGGGAGATTGAGGAGCATCATGGCCTGAGTAAGATCTTTGGCTCTGATTAAGACGCCCTTACCATATTTCTTTATGTGGCCCATTGGTAGTACTCCAACTTCCTTCTCCAAATAACGGGAAGCATGGATAAGGTTACCACGTCCCTCCCTGTAATACGCCACAAACCGAAAGGGTGTTGGAACCTGACGTTCCTTTGGGACATTCTCTTTAGAGTCATCAACAACGTTAGGGCAGTAGTCATTATCACTATCTACTACATTGGCAGAGAATCTTTTGCCTCAAATGCTGCTTTGGCAGCAGCATTTGTTTTGAATGTAATATAACACCGATTAGACCTACAATCACAGTCATAAGTGATTCGGATACGAAGGACTTAAAAATGGAGTGGATAGCGCCATACGAAAGTGATGCCTGTACATTAGTTATTATCAATGTGTCACAACCACTAACACGGTTATCTGACACTACACTCGACCTGCTGGGTCTACTCATATTTGGAGCTCTCTGCTCATCACCACGACCAGATTTTGGCGACTCGAGGGCCTGGTCGACCACCGATCGAGAGTGAGATTTGGGTTTTATTGTATCCATATATCATTGATTTATAATGTTTGGCCCCAGGAGCCAAGAGCAACTACCAACTGGGCACCACGACGGTGCTGAGACCCCTTCCCCAACATCTCCCGGCCCAGACACCCAACCATCCAACATAGGACTGCCCCTAGAAGACAGTCCCTCTGGAGGGCAGCACTGTTGGCCCGTACTGGCAGCTTATTGCATAGGAACCATTTAGTCTGGTCTCTCACTGGCGACCTTACTAGCATGGGAAACCCTCTCTCCCCAAAATTGGGGCAGAGCAGGGGCCAAAGCCCCCTCTAGCCTAGCTCACCAGGTCATAGAGACACGCAAGCCCCCCCACCTCGTCAAGGCGATTCCCGTTTGGGGGGGGGGTCAAGTCGATTGAGTAGATATGCAGTCTAAACCTTGTCGTTCTCACAAATGGATAATGGTGTATCAGTGCCACTTTACCAAATTTGTCATCATTTGTACCGTCAGTAGTAAAAGAGCATCTGATGTTGCGTTTCAGCTCCTCGACATATTTCTTCTTTTTGGTACCCCTTCCATACTGCAAAGCGACAAAGAGTTCACTGCAGGTGTCATCAAGAACCTAAAACTTTTGTGGCCGCAGCTAACCATGGTGCACGGTCGTCCTCGTCACCCTCAAAGTCAAGGGTCCATCGAGCGTGCGAACGGAGATATTAAGGATATGTTAATTTCTTGGATGTCTGATAATAATTCTCAGGATTGGACTGTTAGTATCAAGTTTGTTCAGCAGATGAAGAATGCTTCATATCATACTGGGATAAAACGCACACCATACACTGCCATGTTTGGCACAGCACCCAAAGTAGGCCTGACTTCATCATCCATACCAGTGGAAATAATTGAGCGTCTAGAGACTGAAGATGACCTGTGTAAAGCTCTTACTGTACCACCAAATTCCGCTGATGATATGCCACCACCACAGCCTGATGATCATCTTCCAGTGTCTCAGTCTGATCTGCCACCACCATAGCCTGATGATCGACTAAACTAGGTTCAGTTAACTCGCCATCACTTGAAACTAGTTTCAATCTAAAACGTACAGCTCCGACTGGAATTCCCTGGTACAGTCAGCATTGCCAACGTTCTTTCTTCTCTATATGAATGACTAGCCAATGAGATCACTGTTTAGAAGCCCAGCCATGTTTCTTCCCGTACATTATCAAATGTAAAGGTTAGGTCCCGGTAGTCTGCCCTAGTCTAGGTTAGGTTAGGTCAGGTCAGGTCAGGTTAATTTTTTTGGCTCGGATTACGCGTTTTTCCCGCACCCAAAACCCCCGGTTCCCAACGCCTCCCCCAAGATTGTTGGGTAAGGGATATGGGCATAACAAGTGATTTCCCCCATCTAAAAACGACTCTAAATGCTATAAAACATCTATATAAAGTGATCTAGGAAAAAAATATATAAACAATTGGAGCAGAGTGCATCCGCTCATGTTCTAAAAGTCCGAAATGGAAACAAACATGGCGGATAGCACCGAGCAACGAATCCTATTAGGACCAGCAGCCTCCCATAATTAAGGTACGCATAACTCACGTTTCGCTCACGACCCCCCATTTATATTTGTACAATTGAAAAGGTCATGAACAGGACATTATTATGTATTAAAATCATTACCTAGTTTTAGAAGGGCGGTTGTGCGTATTTTACCCAAAATATACGAACACTGACGTCTTTACTGTAGCATTTTTACTTATGTAAAAATTAAAAAAACTCAAACTCACGTTGGCAGTGAACATAGGTCTATGTCAATTTGGTTCATGTTTTGAGGCATTAATTAACAACATATTCATAAATATACTTAACCTAAGGCTACACGGTTTACATAAAGAAGAGGGGCCAGAGCTAATAATAATATTTATGTGTACAATGATAAATGTGGCAGAGGTAGCAGGCACGCAGACGAGGAACACTGGGTAGACAACACAACCACACACCAATAGGGTATGAGGTAGGAAAGCACACTGAAAGTTTGAGTCACTGAGAATATGAGTTAGTGTGACTGAGACTAAGGGAGACCTAACGACTGAAGAAGAACATTTTTAGGGCTTTATGCCTATCGTCTCGTGTTGGTCATTAACCCCTAAAGGACCGGGCCTGGCATATGATGGGTTGCCGCTAAAGGACCGGGCCCGGCATATGCCTGGTAGCTAAAATTTCCCAATGTTATGGAATTTTCCCCATTTTTTTTTACTCCAGACGTTGGCAACACTGGTTTGTAGTAGGATGGGATGCTCAGGGCCCGGATACTCAAAGCTCACCTTAAGCTACGGCGTCTTACAGCTCTAAGGTACTTTAAGGCGCCGTAGTGAGGAGCGTTTGTCGTAAGTCCCACTATGGTGCCTTTGCCACCTGTGTCACGGGACTTCAGCTCAGCCAATGAGAGAAACGGACAGAAGCGCCTCTTAGGAATAGTTAGCCAATCACATACGACTTGGTGCATCAGTTGAAGGTAAACAAATAACACATCGCAAGCTGCCACTGTACCACACCACAACACAACCTTCTAATATTTACACGCTTTTATCATCTATGGAACATGTATTGCATAATATATTATATGGACATATAGACAATATGAAATTTCACACTACTCACTAAGTATATCGTTATATATTTGATTAATGATAAGAATCATATAAACAAAATATATAAAATTTATATCACAAATTATTCAGTACTATCATGTACTTATGGGATACATAAAGGAAAAGGTAATTTCTTTACACACTTTATTTTCGTAGCAAACTGTTTTAAATTTGTAATTTACCTTCATATTTTGCCCTTTGTCATCCTCTGTGGATATATTTCAACGTCATAGCAGTATTTAGTCTGCATTTCTACCGCACGTAGAGTTTATTTCCACATAGCAGACTAAATTTCCTCACATTGGTAACGCTGCATTTCGGCTACCCCAGATAGGTAGGGTTGTGTAAACGATAATTTTCGCCCTATTTCCGCGTCAGCCAGCGTTAAGACACCCCATAGGAGCTTAACCTAAGGCACCGTAACTCAAAGCAATATGGCGGCACCCATGTTTTGAGTATGAGACATTTTGGCTGCTGGGTCAGAGGCCGCCTTAAGCTAAGGTAACTTAGGGCTTATGGCGCCTTAAGTGGTTTTGAGTATCCGGCCCCAGACTGAGTACACATTGCTTTTTCTAGGGTAAAATGGAGGAATTATTGATCTTGTTATGTCCGAGTGTGCTGGTGAACGGCTTAGCCGACGAGCACCTACCCCCATTTTCTAGTACCTCGCCACAGTCAGCGCACCCACCCAAACACTAGCGCTCAGCATGCGGCGACCATACTTCATTCAACTCATCATAGTTCTGTAACCATTAATCCTACAGACTTCCGGTTGGTACCAATCGAAAGACGAAAAGTTGCTCGTTCCGATGGTACTAAAATAATTCACTCGTTCATTGTAGATTAAGAGTAATAAGTATGCAAAAACAACCTATTTTGCCTGATTTTCACCAAACCCTCGGTCCTAGCGGTACACACTTTTATACTACCCCCGGTCCTTTAGGGGTTAAGGCAGTCAATCTTGTTACATCAACATATCTTCCCCCAGCCTACAAGGTTGCTATCCTTGTTTATACAGCCGGGTACCTACTGACTGCTAGGTGAACAGGGACATAGGGGTTTGGGAATGACTGAAGAAGAATTTTAGGGCTTTATGCCTATCGACTTACTGCAAGGTGAACAGGGACATAGGGGCTTGGGAAAATTGTAACGACTGAAGCCGATTCCCTGGGTTTTATACCCTCATTTTCCCGCCAAAACTGAAACATCCTCTTCTGATTGGTGGAAGAGAATGGATGGAAACCTTCTTGATTGGTCAGCAGTGATATGTTAGTTCATGTACTATAAGTCCGTAGGAATATATTCTTCTTCAAAGCTGTGGGTAATACTTTATGATTTGGACATTCCTTCGGGCCCGACCCATTCCCTGTTCACTCTTCAGCTGTCCTTCCTTTCCATCAGGCTTGTTGTCTTCCCCTCCGTCTCTTTTCCCTTGTGGAACAAAGATTTTCTATAGAAATATGTAATAGGAAATATTAGTGTTCACTATCGCCTCTGATTTTTGTTCTCTCTTCACTGATCCATCAAGTTATTATGCAGTTATAGATGACTAACTCACCTTTTTGTTAATTTATTCCCGAAGCTCAACAAATACGAAGGTAACCTATATATCTATCAATCTATCTATCTAGAGAGGAGGAATATAATAAACATAATAATTTTACATTTCGAGACGTTTCGACATATTTAGCTAAGTAATCTTCAGTGAATGTAAATAACAGAGATAATAAATAAAGAAATACAAGTTGATAAAAAATATATTGCGAAATACCGAAAAATTGAAAACTTATAGGTTGTGAGGGACATACCAGAAATATAGTGAAATGAAACTCCAAAGGGATAAAAAAAAAAAATAGAATTGGAGGAGTGAACTAATAACAGTAAGGGAAATTTTATATTGTTCTTTATAATAGAGTTACTCGAAGCACGCCTTAACAGAGATAGAGTGGAGGGAAGTTTGTTCAATGGTGGATTATTAACTGTGTATCTGTGGCACACCGGCTGTCTGCAATAACGCCCCTGTGAATACACACTTTCCGATCTCTCAAAATATGGGTAGGAAACGTGGCCAGTTCACGTCACTCTGGGATAATCTAGTGATGGCCGAAATACTCAAGGATTAGTGCAATAACTTGTTATATGTATCTAAGACAAGGTTTTGTTTAGATATGAGCAAGGGTGTTTACAACATTAATATACAGTACAGTTGTCTGTCAGTACAAAACCTTGTTATATGTATCTAGGACAAGGCTTTACTTAGATATGAGCAAAAGTGTTTACAACTTTAATATACAGTTGTCTATCAGTAGACCGTGCCAAACCAATTAATGGCTATAGAGATATAATAACTCACAGGTTAATAGGAGTAATGATCTTTGTGGTGCCCCAGGCTAAATTTGGCATATCCCTCTTACAACTCCCTGCCTTTAGTACCATTCTAATCAACATGTCACTAGATTGCACTGAGATAAATTTGGCTTCTATAAACAGACCTTACTCTGTAGGTATATGTTCATATTTGAATAACATTGAAAATTATATAATCTACCCAACATACAAAGTTACTATAGTTTATCTACTATTCCCGTATGAGCCTATATAATTATGTAATCATTAATAATGTGTGGGTATGATTGGTTGCATCATGGAATATTCCTGTCATGTCGCCACTCAATTTAGCATCAGGCACCAATCTACATGGTGCTACGATATTCTCCTCATTATTATACTACATACTTGTAGTTTAATGAAGACTGGAATTATGAAATAATATTTACTACTCCCTTGGTACATTACAACTGCAGATTGGTAAATATTAAGGGATGGTTCGTCTCTATAAATATTGAGGGACTTTCTTTAATTAAGCACCGTGCGGAAGAAATATACTTTATATTACCGTTTCCTTAAAGTTTGAGGGTATGTACAGCTCCTGACGGAATTTCGTGTTACAGTCAGCACTGCCAACGCCAAAGTGTATGGGGTTCAGAGTTCCATTCTGTCGACTCACGTATCTGAAGCTGTGTATGAGAGAGAGTGAATCATACGAGGTTTATTGGTACTCCCCCTTACCTCCTCTATACCCTACCCCACAAGGTGGAGATGGAGGTGTAGAAAATGAAGAGAGTTGAACATGTAACGACGGAAATGATTGGTTGATGAGTTTATTTCTTCATTTTCAGTACGATTTGAAAAAATTACAGTAATATAGATACAACCTAATGAGATGAAGAACATTATTGTTGTCTACAATGATACCACAACCCCCACCCAGATAATTAAGTTTTAAGTAGTAATTATCATTGTCCATATTTATTTCCTACTACTGTATCAGAGTGTTTGTGGAGACAGTGGTATCACTGGCAGTAAGCGTGTTTTGTTAGTTGAGATGATGAAAGTTACAAACCATGTTAGAAATATATGATGATTATGGTGGTAGAACAGTTGGTTTGTTGTGAATGGAAAGGTGATTTTTTTCTGCAATACTAAAACATATATATATATATAAGTTGACAAAAGTTAAACCAAGTTGCTGGTGGGTTAGGCAGTGTAGTTGCAGGTGTAGTGTGTTCCAAAGTTGCATAAACTATTGATTCATAACTTCTGTGATATAATGTAAAAGGCACACAGATGAGTAAACACATACCGTAACTATACAATTTCAGCGTAATTATTTTCGTATCTCAAATTAAAAAAAAAACTTTTTATGCATCAGGCTTTTTTGTGGCAATAAAGAAATGCGTCTATCATTGTGAGGCGTATACATAGACAAGGGGCGATTTGGCTGGAGTCCCAGCAGGCTCCCAGCTTTGAGCTTCTGCTTGTTTTGTCCTGTTCGACTTTTCCTCACTGAAAAGCTAAGAGATATTGATTGATTGATTGATGGATATTATTAGGCGCCGCAACATCTAGGTCCTATAGCGCCAGAAAAAGGTGATAGAGAGGGGTGACAGGAAGTGACAAGCAGGAAGGAAATGAGCTAAGCGATATTCGACGTTCTTCCCCAGCATGTGACTTTGAGCTCCGTTGTGCTGGGGCAGAACGTTCAACATCGCTTAGCAATATAGCATCCACATTATTATACAAAAGTATTTGCACAATAAAAAAAAAAAAAAAAAAAATTAACAGTAACTTTGTTTATTCGTATACATATAAACTCTTAGTTTTTATTGATATTGCTATTTGCACTCTAGATATCCATAATTAAAGTAATTATTGGATTAATAAAATAGGTTAAAGAGTTTTGCCTAGTGGATAACATCTGAACTATATAAGCATACAACATTATACACCAGCGAACCATAGCTTAGCCCCTCACCTCCTTTGCAGTGAAGAAGTTGACGGGCCTGTGGGTGGGATAGACAGGCTGGTGTATACGAGACTGATGATGGGGTTCACTTTGCCCAAAACCCCAAGATTCCCCTCCTCCCCTAAAAATAATGCACACGACCCTACGGTTAAATGTTTTAATGGTTTCAGTATGCTATAACCTCGACTACTTGATGAAATGTCTACTCACGGTCACACTGTAACATTTATAAAAAAAAAACTGGTTAAGGTGATGTACAATATTTTGCTTAAATATTTATCATTACCATAATTTTAATAATAACCTGTCCATTCACTATTTTTCTCAATAACTTTCTGCAGCCTCCTTGTCATTGATGCCACAAGCGTCTGGGTGGGGAGTGTTGTATTACTGTAGACAAACATTTTCTTCATCTAATTATGTTGTATCTATATTACTGTAATTTTTACAAATCGTACTGAAAATGAAGAAATAAACTCATCAACCAATCATTTCCGTCGTTACATGTTCAACTCTCTTCATTTTCTACACCTCCATCTCCACCTTGTGGGGTAGGGTATAGAGGAGGTAAGGGGAAGTACACAGCTTCAGATACGTGAGTCGACAGATTGGAACTCTGAACAACTTTGGCGTTGGCAGTGCTGACTGTAACACGAAATTCCGTCCGGAGCTATACATTGTTGCAGTTACAGATTTTCAGTTAACCTCCACAACATCACTATAATTGATTCATGTATTATTGAGAATTTAAAAAGGTTTTATTCCCACCATATTCCTCTTGCCATCTCTTCACTTGACAAAGCTGAACTCTACTCTCAAGAAAAGACGATTCTGGCACACTACCTCCATCTGCACCTCCCCTCCCACTTACTTATGCCTGTCATCAGAATTTCTTCATATAAAATATTTTCTATTCTCTCTAGCCTTAATTAACACTTGGAAGACTTTCAGTTTAGATGGGATTCCTCGTGTTGTCCTTTAGAGCTGTGTTTTCGTGCTGAATCCAAGGCAGACTGTTCCGTCTTTGTCATCTAATACTTTTCCTTCTTTATGGATGATATTTTTTATGTATGACCAGTTCCGAAAGAGGGTGACTGTTCCCAACCCTCCAACCATTGCCCCAATGCTTTGATTTCTTGTCTGCCCAAAGCCAACGAGTCTTATTCTTAACTGAAAAAAAATCCCACCTTATTTGTCACTCTCAGCCTTCTCTCCGAATGTCAATTTGGTTTCCGTCAGGAGCAATCACTTGGGGACACTCATCTTCTATTCCTCCTTTCTGATTCATGGTCATCCTCTATTCAGAACATCGATACAAATTTAATTGTCACGCTAGACATATCAAAAGTTTATGGTAGAGTCTGGCAAAAAATTGTATTATTCAAACTGCTATAATTCGGTTGCTATCCTTATATTCTATCTGCGCCTTTATATCGGATTTCCATTCTGGATGCTCTATATCTGTTGTAGTCTCAGCATTAAAGCAATAAGTGGTTCCTGTTCATCCTTATGTATATTCTTCCTCCACTTACACTTTTATTTGTCTTTCAAGCATTCTGTATGCATATATAATATAATCATATATCAGAATATCATATTTTGTGGTCGACTTCACCATTTCTTTAAGGACCATGTGATCGTGTATGAAAATGGGAGGTTTTTTTATTCCTCCTGAACATGCCATGAAACAAACCCTTTCCAGATAACTAATGTTTCGTGGCAATATTTGAAGGACTCATTTATCTCCAATTTTCCGACTACATCAAAGGGTCCCTTAATTACTAACACCACCTGTATTATTGATCAGTTGGTATTTTATTAATGCCACCACCTCTCCTTCTCTCACAGACATGTCCCCTCAGAGTGTGGAGGATGCATCCACGCCACCATCCTCCTCCATGAAGTATTCATTTTATCAGGTAAACTATAACTTACGAGCCAAACACTTATTAATCATTAGAATACCTCACCCGGTTAATATCGGTGATAGTATACACCATAATGCTAAACTGTTTGGTATTTGCTGTCCCAGGGTGGTGTGATTTATGAAGAATTTCACCACTGATTAAATAATTGAAGGTATAAAATGAATTACAAAAACACACTACGTACAGTTGCTAAGATGATTAAAAATATTATATATAATGCATGCTGTAGTCCTGGTTATTGAATCACCTATACTTGACCTCTCGGGTCAGGTCAAAGTTCACGTTAATTTACAAAATCCTATTATACGACCTGTTGCACGGATTTGGAAGCCGTTTTCGGGCAGTTTTATGATAGTCATAGTAGCTCAACTAAATAAGAAGTACTTTTGACCTCACCCCGCACATAGATGGGATCATGCGAGGTCATAATGGGGTCAAATGAAACTAATGAAACTATATCAGTTAATGGGTGAAATTTTATCCCGAATCTAATTATTATACTCCTTTTGACAAGAGGGACCCGGCCGCTTTTTCGCGAACTTTAACTGAATATGTGCCATGGAAGATTATAGAGCCAATCACAGACCGAGTATACTTCTCAGTGTACCTGACTTACGACGAAATTTAAACACCCCCTTCGCTTCCCCACTCTGGGCCACTCATTCGAAAGAGAGAGAATATCATTTTTGAGATGAGAGAGAAGATAGAAAAATAGATAGATAAATAATAAAAGAAAGGATAAAGAATTAATTACTACTATGGTACAAACGTACCAAAAAGAACAAAGAGCCACTCATGTGAGAAAGAGCGTTCGTTCTACCAGGACGAGTCTCCTTGTACAGTATTTTCAGAAAAATATATAACAACCAAATACCGTAATTTACCATAATCACACTCACGGACGAAATGATTTATTTGCATTATTGTAGTATTGATCTATTCACTTTTCCTATGTATAGTAGTAATGCTCTATCTCTTCTTTTATAATCTATCTATCTTTCTGTCTTCTCTCTCTCAAGAGTAGGGAAGCGAGGGTTTGTTTACATTTCGTCGTACTTATGGCACACCGAAAGGTCAACTCGGGCTGTGATTGGCTCTAATTTCTCCTATGGCACATACCCAGTTAAACTTCGGGAAAATGCGACCCGGCCACTGGGCTCTAAAAACTCTCTGCAGGAATGTCGGTGACAACTGCGGCCTCCCACTCGCAAGGGTGATTCTTCCTTTTGGCTAGAACACGCTAGTAAAACTATAATAGTATTGAAGTAACAGAGGAAATCAGAAGGAATGATGAAAATTATTTATATCACTCGCCTCAATTCACTGTTCTCTGTCTTGGATAATGAGCATTTTTCTTAACTTTGTATTTTTATTGTCTTTAATTAAGCAATGGATTTTTCAGGTATGGTTGGTCTTGACGATCTCATCATGTTACATAATATTTGGGATGGCCATAGTGTGGCCCAACACCCTCGTTTCACACCTGGCTGTTGACAATACCACACTTTTCGGCACACAGCTCAACCTTTCTCCTTCTCAGTTGGATTGAATAGGTGAGTGATGACTTGTAGTAGATCAAGAACGGGTGATATATAGGTTTGGCAACTAGATCCATAGTTCACTACGGAAATATATTTTATAATTTCACCTACATACACACACACATGTAAAGGTACAAACGTGTACAAAAATTCAAGGAAATTCCCTTCACCTATATAATATTTCTGGACCTCGGGTAAATATTTCAATAAATTAAAAGCCATCACGCAAACAATTCCGTGCCCATGTATTCAGTATCAGTGTTGTGGTTACAATATTAGGGGTATTGGCTGTGGTGATGTGTCAAGTACTTAAATTATTTGCCGCTCCTTCGGACCCAGCACACTCCCTCTCAGTTCTTCAACTGTCATTTCTTTTCTTCTCTTACTCTTATTGTTCCTCCTCTCTGTTTCCTTCTCCCTTGTGTTATTATAGGGTTTTCCATACCCACGGTGATCCTCCTTCCTCAAATTCAATGCAAAATTCTATGGTTTTAAGTTGTCCTGAAAACTACTTCTAGTAAGATATTCGTGCTGACATTGATGCTAGTTTTAGTTGTTAAATATTGCATCTTGGTGCTGACTGTTCCCTTGCCATACTCGTTTCAGTCAAAGGGTGTTTAAACATTTAATGGTGGATGCTTATAACGGCCTAATATCATCTAGGGTTGTCTTGTACATCAGCCGTCATTAAACAAAATAATTTCCCCTCTTCACACATTGAAGAAAATAGTTTTTTTTGGTTGAATCCCTTAAAACCATTCAGTATAAAGGCTTCCCTTCAGCGAGTTGAATCATCTTGTTTTAGACACACTAAATTACTATAATTGAGGTATGCAGCCAAGGGTTTATAAATACAGTTTAGTTCCAGTCACAAACAATAACACTACTTTTTAAGGGGGTGCAGGAGTAGGGGACATACTTGGGGGGGGGGGCTGAAAAGAAGGGGACATGCTTGTGGTGGGTAGAAAGCCTGTCCCCTTACTCCCGCACCTCCCACCCCCCAAGCCTGTCCCCCTATTCCCACACCTCCTTAACAAAAACCTAGTGTTAACTATGAAACAACTGGGAATGAGTCACTAAATTCGCCAGATTGTGATCACAATGATAACGACCCTCCCTGATGGCCTGTTTGGACCATTGTCTGACTCATTCTTTATTCATTTCTGTAACATTTGTGGTCATTTTACTACTGTAGCTTCCCATCTTCCTCTCCACTATGTCTCACATTTTCTTACTAAAAAAACAAGTTTTCATAAGCAACTTTTTTTCAGTTTCACGTCAAAGGAGGAGTTTATGCATACGTTTGTAATGATGTCACATGCTGTCTTGTTTCTGAAACTTAACCCTTCTGATTATGTCTATCCTTTACTTCAGCAGACCTTTCAACCTCAAATTAAATACATCTACACTGTTTATCTCTCTTCAAACTCTACCGACGGTCCAAAAATCTTTAACTACTTTACTTCAAAAGGGATCATATTCTAACCCACTTTTCTTTCTCAGGCATTTCCAATTTAGGAGATTTCAATGTTTACCACTTCACAGACCTTTTCTCTTTTCTGTCCTCGATGACCTTGAGCAGCTACTGTAATTCAGCACCCTACCAGTATTTCCAACCATCTTGGAGTTGAGTTCCATGATCTTTACATATTTTTTATCTCTGATGAACTTTTCTCACCACTGGGCTCTTATAACCAATATTTTGCTTCCTTGCCATGTCCTTTCGTTCCAATAAAATCTTTGGACGCTCACAAGAGGAGACATCTGTGGCACTACAGAGATGCTAACTGGGAGGATCTGGGACAATATCTTTAGAATTTTTAATGGAATTATTTGTTTTTTTAGTGACTGGGGTCCCATTGTGTTACACACATCACGGAGGTGATCCTCTCTGGAAGAGAGGCAAACATTTCATATTCTTTCTCTCTGTCTAATGCAATAAATAGGAATGTTCGCATTAATAAAAAAACCTGCCACATACCACCAGATTTTTATATTTCGTTTTTATAAATAGGACAATGCACATTAGCTCACCACAGGCCCCCTGTGATGATATTATACTAAAAACATTATTTTGATTCACTTAAGAATATAAGCGTGCCCATCAATGAGCTCACATAATAATTTGTGATGTTTTTTTGTTGTTCTTTGGTGTTCGTTGTATAAGGCCCAGCTTGAAGATGTATTGGTTTTACATACGTATTGAAGTATTATATTAACTATTTTTATTATATATGCCCCCATGAGTCAATAGCAAAGTGATTAGTATGAAAATATAGCATTTTTTGTCTGGGGGATTACGAGCATATAGAACGCTGACTCGGTGAAGAAAGGTTTCAATTAAAAAATGTATAGATATTAGTAAAATTGTACTCAGGCCTTTGACAGTCACTCGTATGGTTTGTAAAGTGATTCTTAAAAAGATAATATCCCGTAAATAAGGTGAAAATCATATCCATGGTAATTATGCCTAAGCAGTTTAATATTCAGTAAATATCCCATATAACTGGTTTAAAATCATCACTTGGTGGATATAATTTCTTCAGTTGTCCACGTACTGGACGGAAAGGCGGCGGTGTTGCGGCATTCGCCCTCGGTGTTTTGGACGTAAAGGTGAAAGTGACCAAGCAGTATAAGTCATTTGAGTGCCTGGATTTGACTGTTAAAACCGGATCGATCGTCCTGCGACAAGTCGTTATGTATCGACCTCCGAAACTCTGTACAGTATCTGTATTTTTCGAGGAATTTTCTGAACAGTTGGAGACATTAATTCCCGCCGAAGGCCATTTGTTCATCTGTGGAGATATGAACTTTCATGTCGATGACGTTGAAAACCGTGATGCTCAGCGCCTGTTGGATCTCATCCACAGCATGGGTCTAGTTCAGCACATGCAAGTTACTACGCACCAGAAGGGACATAACCTGGATTTAGTTATTACACGTGTGTCTGATCCTTACCCGATGAACATCGCCGTTGACAACACGCTTCCGTCAGACCACAGTCTCATCAAATTCTCCGTGGATGTAACCCGTCCTGCCTACAAGCGTACTGTGCGCGAGGTACGTGACGTTAAATCTATTGACGTGGATGCACTCAGTAGCTATTTCTCGGATAATCTGTTCCCCTCAGTCGGTGGAATGAGTTCAGATGAAGCAGCTGTGTCGTACAATTCGTACCTAGAGACAATGCTGGATACGTTGGCTCCTGCTCGAACCAAAACTTTCATTGACAAACCCAGGGCTCCATGGTACACTGACGAGCTGAGAACGGAGCGCCGAGAACTGCGTCACGTGGAGCGTCATTGGTCGAACTCATCACTGGCAGATTTTTGAGAAGCGACAGGACTATGGAATATCTCTCGATGACGCGCGCACGGATTAACAACGACAACGGATATCGGATGCTGACACTACCCAGAAGCTGTTCTCCCTGGTGGATGAAATGACTGGTGACAAGAAGGAATTAGCTTCCACCCTCCCTCGTCACGATGACGCTTCCAAACTAGCAGATCAATTCTCGGACTTCTTCGAGCAGAAAGTTTTGAGAATTCGTGAACGTTTCACGGAATCAGATGCATATGTTGTAGAATCTGAAACGAATAGTCACTCTTTATCAGACTTTGAACCGATGACAGAAGAGTCAGTCAGGGAACTTGTTCAATCAATGAAGACAAAATCATGTGACTTGGATCCGATACCAACCTCGCTCTTGAAACTCTGCCTCGATGATGTAATACTGTCTCTGACTTGTTTGATCAATCAATCTCTGACTTCTGGTGAATTTCCAACTGTTTTCAAACAAGCTATTCTTCGACCGCTTTTGAAGAAAGCTGGTCTTGATATCAACGACTTGTCTAATTATCGGCCAGTGTCAAACATTTCGTTCGCCAGTAAACTTTGTGAAAAGGCCATTTTTACTCAATTGAACAATTACTTGATTCACTTCGATTTGTACTCAAAGTTTCAGTCAGCCTAGAGGCAATTTCACAGTGTTGAGACTGCACTATTAAGAGTTTACAATGACATTTTACTTTCTATTGGTAGAGGAGACGAAGTTGTTTTAGTGCTTTTAGACCAGTGGTTCCCAAACTGGGGGCCATGGCCCCCTGGGGGGCCATATAGAAGAATTTAGGGGGCCATAGTCTGAGGCTATGCATAAATAAAACCAAAGGAATTTAGCGGGTAGGTAGCCAGTGGAGGGAACTTACAGGTTCAGTACAGGTTTGTGCAATGCTTTGCTGCCAGACACATGAGTAATACGTCCTTTTTAATATGATTCTGTGTTCTTGACATAAGGGAAGCAAGATAATTTTAACTCAACATAATTCTAATCTAAGGCTTCCTAAGCTGTGTATTCTGTATGATAACCTGGTCTTGAATCTTACGTATCAGAAAGGATGTTCATATTTTTCAGTTAACGGGTTATGGTTGTAGGGGGGGGGGGGGGGGCATGGACAAGGATCATGTATGAAAAGTGGGTAACGACCAGAAAAAGTTTGGGAACCACTGTTTTAGACCTTTCAGCTGCTTTTGACACTATTGATCATGACATTTTATTATCGCGTCTTTGTAATCGTATTGGTATTTCAGGCACAGTATTGAATTGGTTAGAGTCATATTTGAAGGGTCGCTTTCAAAAAGTTTGTATTGATGGTATATATTCAAATTCGGTTGAATTGAAGTGCGGAGTGCCTCAAGGTAGTGTTCTGGGGCCGATCCTTTTCACGCTCTATTGTTCGCCGATCCAAGACATCATTCAGAGACACGGTTTGGACTTGATGTTATACGCGGACGACTCTCAGTTATACCTTACATGCAATAAAGCTGTGGACTCTTTAGGGCCAATTGACGTTTGCATTCAGGAAATTAGGAAGTGGATGTATGACAATAGACTTGCTTTGAACGATAAAAAGACAGAAGTATTGCATTTTCATTCGAAGTTTCCAAGGAAAGAAAAGTTCGTTCGTATTGAAGGTTTGACTATTGGTGATTCAGTTGTTGGTGTTCGAGATTCTGTCCGGAATCTCGGTATTCAGTTCGATGAAGTTTTATCTCTGGTCAATCACGTGTCAAATGTTTGTAAATCCGTTTCTTACTCTTTATTTCGTATTGGTAGAATTAGAAAGTTTTAGGATACTAGTAGCACAGAAACACTCATACACGCTTTGATCACTTCTCGCCTTGATTTCTGTAACAGCCTGTTCTATAATCTAAAGCCAAAAAACCGCACTCTAGATAGATAGATAGATATAGTTAGATAGATAGATATATAGATAGATATAGAATGATAGATAGATAGCTCATGTTTACATTTTTATCATGTAAACATGAGCCATGGACATTTTAGGTGTGACAAAATATTAACAGATTTAGTAATGAAAAGGTTTCCACCTGACTAAGATGGACAGGTGAGGTGAGGTGAGGTGAGGTTAGGTGAGTTCGGGCCAGATGCTTTCTGATTGGATTAGCCTTCTTCTCCCTCCACTCCTCCCCCTTTGGCCGTGTGTGTATATATACTCTGACTTGCGACCCTTGTATTGATGTATTAAACGAAAGTACTCACTGTTCCTGTTTC
>JAWZYT010003855.1:0-18141 GCA_034508575.1 Petrolisthes manimaculis | reverse complement strand
TTTCTATCTCTTTTCTCTCTCTCACACACACACACACACACACACACACACACACACACACACACACACACACACACACACACACACACACACACACACACACACAGGTACTGCAACTGAGAGAGAGCATCGATGACCAGTGAATGGTTTACTGGAGATAACATCAGAAGGACGTCAGAGGTAAGGGTGGAAGAGGGGGAGATGGGCCCTGGAGATGACAGCATGAAAGAGAGAGAGAGAGAGAAGAGAGAGAGAGAGAGAGAGAGAGAGAGAGAGAGAGAGAGTAAAATGATGAGTTAGAGAGACAGAGAGAGAAAGGGGCGGAGTAGAAAGGAGAGAGAGTAAAATGGTGAGTTAGAGAGAGAGAGAGAGAGAGAGAGAAGGAATGAGTAGAAAGGAGAGATACAAAGAAAATGAGGGAGTAGAAAGGAGAGATAGATAGAGAGGGAGGGAGGAAAGGAGGAAGTCAATGGGAAAATAAAGTGGAAAAGTAAAACGGAAAAGTATAACAATAGGAGAAAGATCAGAAGAAACTGGGATAATTTAGGAAGAGAGAAAGGGGTAGAGTGAGAACTGAAGATTTATAACTGTGAAATAGATTGAGAAAAAGAGAGGAGTGGACGACAGAAAATATCGTTCTGATTTTGGAGGGACGAACGTGTGTGGTAATAAATTCGAGTAGGCTAATATGATAATAGAGAATAGGATAAAGTTTAATGAAATGACGAATGTGGAAGGGAGGGAGGGAGTGGAGGATGAAACTGAGGGCAAAGGATGGGGTGGTAGGAGGATTTTTAGTGGGGAAAGAGAGAGTAGAAGTGAGGGAAAGAAAACCTAGGGGAAATTATTGGAAGAAACGAGAGGCGAGAGAAATTAGGAGAAAGGGAGGCAGAAAAATAAGGAAAAAACAGGATAGCTGGGGAAATGAGGGAGGGAAAAATGATAAAAGATAATTAATGTCAAGGAAAAAATAACTTGAGACAAGAAATGTATTAAGGGGAAGGAGAAGAGAAAAAATATGCTCTTTTACGTCAGCGGAAAGAAGAAAACTAGAGATAAGAGTATTATAGGGGAAATGAGAGAGAGAGAACAAAAAATATGGAACGGGAGTGAAGGGGAGTGAAAAACGATGAGGGAGAACACGTCAGACTGGAAGAGAGAAGATGGAAAGATAGGTGGAGTAGGAGGCAAGAGAGGGGGAGAGAAAAATGAAGGCAGAGAAAGGTAGGAAAGATGGATGGAGCAAGGAGGAAAGCAGATAAAAAGACAGAGGGAAGGCGAATGGAAATGTATGAAAGGAGGGAGCGAGGGAGAAGAGGAATAAGATGTGAGATTGAAGAAGGGATAGAAATAGTAAAGGTAAGATAATAATAATATAATAATGGAATAAAGTTAGGAAGGAAGAAGAGAAAAGAGGGAACGAAACTAGAAGAGAGATAAAATATAATTACAGTATGCGTACCCGTTTATATAGAAAAATGGGAAGAGGGAGAGAGCTGAGGGAAGGAGATAGAAAGTCGAAAGGGAGTGAGGGACGAATGAAGAATGTAGAGAGTGTGAGAGGGAGGAAAGGAGAAAGAAAGTAAGTAAGGAGGGAGATAGGAAAGAAAGAAGAAAGTAAGGAGCAAGGAAGGGAATGAGGAAGAAAGTAAGAAAGGAGATAGAAGAAGAAAGTAAGGAAGAAAAAGTAAGGAGGAAGAAAGTAAGGAGGGAGGGAGGAAAGGAGGAAGAAAGTAAGGAGGGAGGAGGAGAAAGGAGGAAGAAAGTAAGGAAGAAGAAAGTGGGTAAGGAGGGAGGGGAGGAGGAAGAGGAGAGAAGAAAGTAAGTAAGGAGGGGAGGAAGAAAGTGGGTAAGGAGGGATGGGAGGAAAAGGAGGAAGAAAGTGAGTAAGGAGGGAGGAAGAAAGTAAGTAAGGAGGGAGGAAGAAAGTGAGTAAGGAGGGAGGGAGGTATAGAGTGACGGCAAACCCAAGTAATTAATCAGTGTTATGATGGATGATGTAGCCAGAGTCGATGGGGGGAGGGGAGAGAAGCTGAGGAGGAGGGGGGGGGGAAGGAGAAGGAGAGAAGTTGAGGAGGAAAGAGGGTGGAGGAGGGGGAGGTTTGTTGGGGGGGGGAAGGGAAGCTGAGGAGGAGAGAGGGTGGAGGAGGCGGGGGGGGTATTTGGGGGGGAGGGAAGCTGAGAAGGAAAGAGGGTGGAAGAGGACATGCTGGTAGTTCGACAGAGAGGGAAAGAGGAAGGCAAACTACTAGTAAGGAGGAGGAAGAGGAGAGGTAAAATTAGAGGTGGGGTGAGCGATGAGGCGAGAGAAAGTTAAGGCGAATGGGTGGAAAAGCCTATTGAATGAAGGTGGAGAGTGATGTACGAGAAAACAAATTATGCTAAGAAAGTATTGATATTATCTGCCTAGCTTAACTTACAATTCAGTCCCATTATGTCGCCTCACATTGGCTTAATTAAGGACCCTGTGATCGTGTGTGTGATTAGATGGCTTCTGATTCCTCCTGACTACACCACAAAACAAGCTCCTTCATTGTAGGTGGTGTTTCGTGGCAATGTTTGAAGGACTCATTATCTCCAGTTTTCTGACTACATCACAGGGTCCCTTAAGGGGGGGAGTATACTTTTGGTACAATGGAGCGTCTTGATTCCTCCAAAGTATGCCAGGAAACAGGACCAGATGAACAAAAATAATGGGGATCTGTTGCTGGTAATAGTTTGGAGGCATGAATATCTCCCAAAATGCCAAAACTGTAGCCTCCTCTTAAGTGGGTTACTACGAAACAGAACTCACCACGGAACTCTTATACAATGGCATTAGTTAATTTCCCTTATGCCAATGTGAGGTGACATGATGATAGTGAATTGTTCGTTAAGGAATCTATTTAATATCAATAAATTCTTACCATAATTCCTTTTCTCGGACACCACTTTCACAGTCTGGAAGAATTAAAGTTACAAAAGTTAGCCTACAACAATAACAAGAAATTTAGGCATTAAAAAAAAAAAGTATTAGAAGTAAAGAGACAGCAGAAGAGGAAAAGAGGTTGTGTGAGGTTGTGATGGGCACCTGGCAGAAGAAGAGGGGAGTATTGAGGCAGTGGTGATGGGGTGGAGGGGAAATGTTGTGTCTGGGGAAGGGAAGGAAGGAGGGGAGGGGAGTAAAGATTTTGATGTGAATTGGCAGACAAGGAGGGAGGGTAGGAGGGAGGGAGTGTGAGGTTGATTGGCTGAGAAGGAGAGGGAGGGAGGGAGGAAGGGAGGGAAGGTTATTAATGGTAGCCAGGCTGAAGAGGGCCAGGGTTCGACACTGTCTTATGGCTCCGGCACGATTGAGATGTTACGCTGAGAGAGGCGCCGAAGGAGGGATGAGAGAGAGAGAGAGAGAGAGAGAGAGAGAGAGAGAGAGAGAGAGAGAGAGAGAGAGAGAGAGAGATTGAAGAGGGAAAGGAGTGAAAATGAAGTAAAGGAGAAAGGAGTAAGAGAGAGAGAAGAGAGAACAGGAACGACAGTAAAGCCATTAAAAAAAAACCTAATGGCTGCATATTATAACGCAAGAAATTTTAATGTACCGGTATGACTCTTTTTAAACTTGTATCTCGGAATTCGAATTTCTGAAACATTTCCACTCAGAAAAATCATACATTACAATAATTGACTTGAAGCACTTTTGAAACGATAAGAATGGAATATATGAACCATGAAGTGTAATAGATAAACCCCATATGTGCATTAAGTCATCTGGAATTTTTGGGTGGTTGATTGACACGGGTGAACCCATATGAAAAAAAAAAAATGAAAAAAAAAAATGAAAAACATGTGTGTATCCTGTCCCATGCTGGGTTATGTGTTTGTCCTAATATTAAATGCTTTATTATGTATCACCGACATTGTTATATCTGGGAATTAATGACATAGGTTACCCATATTTCCTGTTGACAAAAAAAGAAAAAAAAAAAAATGGAGTGTCAGACAGAATATTCAGATGCAGCCACGTTCACTCCCCTTCCTTGCCCTTCCTTCCCTCCCCTTTCTTGCCCTTCCTTCCCTCCCCTTCCTTGCCCATCCTTCCCTCCCCTTCCTTACCCATCCTTCCCTTCCCTTCCTTGCCCATCCTTCCCTCCCCTTCCTTGCCCATTCTTCCCTCCCCTTCCTTGCCCATCCTTCCCTTTCATCACGACCTATAACGCCACAGCCCATCCATTACTCACTCCCTCCTTACATACACTCGCAATCCAAAATGTGTATCCAGGTCTTGGTGAAGTTTCGAATCATTTGACATACTGGTGAACCAATTACAACGCAAATCCGGTTTCATATATGCTTGAGCTCGCTTAATACTCAATCAGACTATTCAAAGCAAGTCTGGAGATATACATATTTTGGATTGCGAGTGTACAATATATACCTCAACTACTACTGCTGATAAACTCTCCACCCTCTCTCTGTATGATCCTTCTTTCCTTTCATTTCTCTCTCCATATATTATTTCCTGTTCTACAAGCTAATTTTTCATCCCCCCCATCACTCTCTCATCCCTCCCTCCCTCCCCTCTTCATTCATTCTCGTTTCCTTCCCATCATTTTCTACCAATATTTCTGCTCATACCCTTATTCCCTGACCCCCTCACTTAATCTCTCTTCTCTTTCCCATCACTACCGCTTCCCTTCTTTTTTTTATCTCTCCCCGTGTACCCTCTCTCCCCCTCCCCCTTCCCCCCCCACCCCTCCTCCTCCAGCCAAGGTTACGCCCTCACCCCCTCCAGAGCAGCTAATGCCTTCAATTAAGTCTGTGCACCGTGAAATATTACCCCTGGCTCTCTGTGACTGTAGCGGGTGAGTGAGTGAGGGTGCCAGTGTGTATGTGTGTGTGTGTATGTGTGTGTGTGTTGAACAGCAGGCCTCTTTGTCCTCCCTCTGCTCTGCCATCATCATCTCTCTCTCTCTCTCTCTCTCTCTCTCTCTCTCTCTCTCTCTCTCTCTCTCTCTGTCGTAATATATTTTGATAGAGTTCCCCATTTGGCATCCATTATGAGACCCATTTATATTGTCATTGTTGTTTTCTGTTTGGTTATCGAGGTACTCGTGTCACATATTGATTTTTATTTAATATATTTATGTATTTTATGGCACATTTTATTTATTCAGTCCTGTGTTTACATTAGTCCTGTATTGGTTATTTCCATTTTGAATATATCTATTTTGTCATTGAATGCATCTATTTATGTATGCATAATAATGATCTTGTGTGTATGTTGTATACATTTTGGAGCTCCCATGACATAGGAGTTACATGGACAATCGCATTTTTCTGCACAGTTGCGGACAAATAAATTCCGCGACTCTCCGGATTTTGAACTGATGGTAGGGATCTTGGGAATACCTTCATGTTGACAACTATGTCTTTATTTGTCTGTCATATACAAACTCAAAGTGTGGTGACGAAATTGTGCTCGAAATTGTCCCTCATTAATTCATATGACATTCAATTATATCACATAAAAAGACATAGCCACAAATTAAGTATTCTTTCCAAGTTCTGTCTTACTTTTAAACCCCCAAACGAAATACTTATTGAAGAAGACATAGCCGTAAATTAATTATTCTAAGTTCTGTCTTACTTTTAAACCCCCAAATGAAATACTTGATGTGGAAGGGTTGGAGAATCTGGTTACCTTATGACTGACTCGAAATTTTCTCATTGTCTGCCAAATTTCCTCTCACTCCTCCTTTGTAATGTTGTGTTTAGATCACGTCTTACTGTTTGGTTGAAATTACTGTCTGTAATTAGTATTCTCATTCTTGCCTCTTCTTGCTATATTTTATTTTAGTGTTGTCATTAACGGTGCTGATATTCTTCTTCTTATAGTCTGAATTTATGAACTTGATAATATCACTTGTACTAAAATTTTTATATCTGAAGCAAATGTGTTGGAACGACTAAACAACCTAAGGTAGAAGGCGAACTGTTCTTTGTTGTTTAAGTCGCATGTGATTTAGTCATATTGTGAAAGAACTTTTAGAAGCTTTGCACCACAGTACAGTACATCACTAGATTACTACATGGTTCACAAATTGGAAGTTAGCTACGGCAGAGTACAGGAAGGTACGGTACACTCGCGATCAGAAATTGTGTCCTGATCCTTGACACGTTGAATCGCTACTAACGAGCTTTAATTATTCGAACAACTGTGTGTTGTAGGAAGACGCACAGTTGTTCGAACCTTCAAAGCTAGGCTGCTTGCGATTTATCTTGTCAGGGGATCGGGACACAACTTCTGACCGCGAGTGTACAAAGATTGCAGGGGGGACTTTGTTACCTTCTCCGTCACCTAATGATGTAATTCAGCAATTTTAATGATTTTATTTCAATTTTAATGATTTTAATTTAATTATTTAAATTACGGTATGGTTATAATAGACTTCGTACAGACTGCGCCTCTGTGCTTTTTAATTATAAATATAAGGTGCGTGATTTTTATAGCTTATGTCTGTATGTTTCAGTTTTATTTACCAATTTATCTTTTAATTAAGATTGTATATAAGTGTGTGTCCCTTCCAAGATGTTTGTGATAACATAACCCTGAGCCTTCCACGCGGCCAATCAGTCTCACATATATATATATATATATATATAAGATCCAAAGCCTGATGTGTGTAATTCGAGTCTGTGAGTGTAATTTCATGGCGATTATGATATTTTGAGTTAGTGTTGAATGTCCCACCTGACCCAATGTATAGTATAGTATATATACTATTTTTCGCTGTATATCTATTTTCATTTTTTCTCTCTCTCACACACACACACACACACACACACACACACACACACACACACACCAAATCAAGTACGATGTTACTAAAGAGCTATTTCCAAAAGAGGAAAACGATGCATGTTGGTTGATTCATAATTCTGGACACCTAACCCAAGCCGAACACAAACCCACTCCATGTAAACATCACTCAGCCTCTCACCACCCAAACCTCACACACACACATAGGTCAGGATTCACACACACACACACACACACACACATGTATACTCTCACACATGTATACTCACACACACATGCATACTCACACACATGTATACTCTCACACATGTATACTCTCACACATGCATACTCTCACACATGTATACTCTCACACATGCATACTCACACACATGTATACTCTCACATACATGCATACTCACACACACGTATACTCTCACATACATACATAGCCTACTCATACATTCATATATTATGCGTGTATGTTAAAGTCAAAGTAATTTAATGTCGTATGCAAATAATAACGGATTTCTTATAACAAAATTTGCATTCCATATATTTTTTGAAGAGTTTATAAATTTCACAAGATCATTTTCCTCGTGTCAAGATGTGATAACCCGTATTAGAGTTCATAAAATTAAGGACCCTGTGATCGTGTATAGATATTGGGAGGCTTCTGATTCCTCCTAACTACACCACGAAACAACAACTCCTTCCATATATATAGGTGGTGTTTCGTGGCAATAAGCGAAGGACTCATTTATCTCCAATTTTCCAACTCCATCACAATCATGGTTCCTTAATTAAAGAGAATGTATATATAGTCACTTGCTGCTCTATCAAAGCCATTCTAAAAACAGAGGGTTACCAAGATAGAGAACCTTGTAATAACATCTTATGAGGATTATATTAGGCATGAGAGTAGCCCTGGATTATTAGGCTTGAGAGAGTAGCCTAACCCTAGATTATTAGGCATGAGAGTAGCCCTGGATTATTAGGCTTGAGAGAGTAGCCTAACCCTGGATTATTAGGCATGAGAGTAGCCCTGGATTATACCCGACCAGAAGCCTTGATGAGACTCAGATTTGGTACGCTTTATTATCACTAGATGGTGCATTAGTCTGGTACTCGTGCTTCACCTACACGTGTGCTGTTCCCCTCAGAGTTAAGGAAGAATATTGTATGTTTTGAGTGATTTCGAGGGCTACTGATTCCTCCACACGCTGCATATCCTAATATTTTCACTGAGGTATAGTCTGTTCTCTGACGTAGTTTGGACCAAGCAGTACCCCTTGATTGGCAAAATATCGGCAGCATATTGATGGTTACTGATCCCTCCACGCGGTGAAATAAAAAACAATAATAATAATAATAATAATAATAATAATAATAATAATAATAGATAACTTGTAAATTATCATAAGGGATAATGTAAGCACTTTCTTATTTAAGGATACATAAATCGTGGTTAGTGATTATTATTCACCCTGTTAAAACTCTCAGTGTTCACGTCAGGCATCAAAATAATATCTCTGACTGGTCATTGTTTCTCTTCTTGTCAAGCATGTACCGTACTGTATATGATTTTTTTTTATTATGACCATGAACAATCTCATTCCCTAGTAAACCTACATATATAATTAAATGATTACTGTACACTCGTGATACGTAATCCCTGACCAGCAGAGACGAACGGTAGGCACCACACACACACACACATCCTGTATTCGAACTCAGCCTCTATAGGTGTACTGAATGGGGAAATGAGCAATACCAGGCGATTCGAAGCTTTCTGTTCCTCACACTCTGGTCAGAAATTATGTATCACGAGTGTACTGTACATGGGGCTCGATGTTACCCTAAACAAAGAGTGTTGCTCGTTCGTGTCGTCACCTTTGAGATCCAACATCACTTTATCTTTTCCATTATATATTTTCCGTGTCAGTGTGTGTGTGCGTGAGGAGTATTCCAATAAAATATAAGAATTTTCATCGCGTGTACACCATTTCAGGAGGAGCCTTTATTGACAACATTTCTCCACTATATATTATACTTAAAGTCAAATGGTTAGACAAATCAGCAGCAGCAAATGGTCGTCGTCATTATCAACGCCTCTGGATGGTGTTTCCTATATACTTGGTTAAGGTGTGTTGATGCTTTTGAATTAACCAAATCTATGGGCCATATATATAGACCTGGTTGAAATATTGCACTTGACAGAAACGATTTAACTAACTCCTGAACCTGACTGTAGAAAAGCAACATAGACTAAAAAAAAAAAAAAAAAAAAAAAAAAAAAAAAATAATATATGTTTAAGATTATTTCAATAGGCCCCGTGAACACCATGGCAAATTACTTTCTTTTCCGTACCCAAGGGGGGCTGCGTTCCCTACTGTGATACCCGCTTTAATTCACTTCCTTAATAACCTGTAATGCCCTCCTCAGGTAGCCGCTAGGAAGAGAGGGAGGGGGAGGGGGAATGAGTCTGGTCGCGTGAGGTTGTTTCCTTGTGAGGTTTGGAGGCTTCATTGGTCTCCACTTTCTTCATTAATTTTATTCTGAGGGCAATATATTTTAGATATTTTTTTTTTTCATTCGTAATTGGTACAGGTTCCGGTATTTTCCGTTCAATTTGTTTCCGGTTTAATTAACAATGTATCATTCTTTACCGTGTCTTTTGGTTGTCCATTGTCATCTGATGTAACATAATGCCGTCAAGTTAATTGGAACACAAAAGTTATATGAGACATTCAACAGTGACTGACGGTATTTTTTTTTTTTTTTTTCCATTTTAAGGGGGAAGTACAGTGTTGGTAAATCTGGAGTAAATGATTCCTCCAAACTATTCCAAGCAACAAAACACCATTATTTTTGTTAATTTGGTCCTGTTTCCTGGTATACTTTGGAGGAATCAAGTCACTCCATCATCCCTAAAGTATACTCTCCCCTTAACTGAGGATATGTTTTCTCGTAGAAGGGCAACACTCACTCTCCAGAGATTGAAGCTTATTTCTGTTGATCATGACGCAACTCTTAACGTTTGATGTACAGTTGGACACATGAATGAGTGTTACAGCCCAAGTGAAAGATGGTCCATTTCTGTCAATATAAAGTTCCTTAGTGCCAAATAGGAGACATCAGGGACAGAAGTCAGTATTGAGGATGGTAATAAAAAGCAAGTACCTAATAATAGACACTGGTTACTCAAATGGGACAAGTATTTTCACCTGGGCTGTACCACCCATTCATGTGTCCAACTGTACCATTTTATTTCGCATCAAAACACTAATGTCGGGGGAAAAAATCACTACTACAGTTCCAGTGTTCCATTTTATAATTATATCCCTAATTATTTCCTGATGCTTATAATAATGCCAAATAGAACTGCAAATACAAATGGGTTAAAAGTATCTTGTATAATAAACCCATTTCTTAACAGTGTTGTTGTTTGTATTGCATCAGTATTAACTCCTAACCAGATTATTAGTTTGAGTATAGAAACTGCTGTCACGGAAAAGGTTACATATATAGACTAAGGGAAGTGGTGGAGCCTCCTGAAGCCTACACACGGTACAAGGCAACACACAGGCCTCTGGAGCCGAATATCTCGCCGACGTAACTCAAGCCGGTTATAAAAGCCCTGCACATGAATTTTGGGATTTATCTGTTTAATCCTGATGTATGAGGCCAAGCAAGGTAGGTGGCGCGGGCGGCGGTGGGTGGCCGACCAGTGGGTGTGGCTCAGTAGTGGTGGTGGAGGGAGATTGGTCAAGTGGAGAGTGGGTGAGGTAACGTAACTGAGTGATAGCCAAGTGATGTACAGTTGGACACATGAATGGATAGTACAGCCCAAGTGAAAGATGGTCCATTTCTCCCAATATCAAGTTCCTTAGTGCCCAATAGGAGACATCAGGGGCAGAAGTCAGTATTGAGGATGATAATAAAAAGCAAGTACCTGATAATAGACACTGGTTACTCAAATGGGACAAGTATCTTTCACCTGGGCTTTACCACCCATTCATGTGTCCAACTGTACGTACCTACAGTAGCAGTGGAGGTATAGGAAGTGTGGTTTGGGTGATAATAGAACGTGAAAGAGGAAGTAATGGGTACAATATAATGTGTGGAAACAAAGTGTAATAGTAATGAGGGGTAGGCAGAGGTGGTAAATGAAGGGGAAGGAATGGGTACAATAAAATGTGTGGAAACAAGTGTAATAGTAATGAGGGGTAGGCAGAGGTGGTTAATGAAGGGGAAGAAATGTGTACAATAAAATGGGTGGAACAAAGTGTATAATTATTATATTAGTGGTGAGGGATAGGTGTAGTAGAGGATGTGGTGCTGTGGAGTGGGAAAAAAAAGGAGATGAAGAGTGTGTGGTGGTAACGTACAGAAGCTGAGTGATAATATAATGATTTAGTGGATGGGTGTAGTTGGTGCATGTGGTAGTTCTGTATAATGCGAGACTTGTGTAAGGGAAGATTTAATTAAACAGGTAACGATTAGGAAGGAAAGTCGATATGAGTATAGGGAGAGGAGGTTGGCTGTATATGAGAGGAGGCAGAGGTGGTAAATAAAGGGGTAGCAGAGAAGGTAGATATATATAGGGAAGGCAGAATGGGGTTGAGTAGGGGGCTGTTATATGATACAAATGGAATTGGTGGTGGTGGTGGTGGTGGTGGTGGTGGTGGGGTTGTGTGTAGGGGAAGGTAAGTAGAGGGGAGGGACAATGATGGGGTGACGGGGTGGTTGAGTGATTATAATAGGATGTGATGGTAATAAGGGGTCAGTGGCAGATGAAATGAGTGTGGGTTGGAGGTGGTGGTCGTGTGATAGAAATGGAATGTGGTGCAGTTCATTTGTTGAGGGGAAAGGGTGTGGTTTAATAAGAATAAGGTGCAGTAGCTAGGGAATGGTAGAGAAAGGTGAAAGGTTTGACTGTGATGTAGCTAATTTGTTGAGAAAGGTTTAAGAATGAGGTGTAGTAGGGAATGGTTGAGAAAAATAAAAAGTTTGACTCAGGTATGGGTGAAGGAAAAGAAGGTAAGGAGGAATAAATAAAGTTTTGAGTATCATGCGTGGAGGAAGAGAAGTGGTATGAACGAAGAGTGTAGTGGCGAAGTCTAGGGGTCTGGGAGAATGGTAAGGGTTAAAGGGTATTATAGGGAACCATGTTTACCGGGCTTGGGGAATAGATTTGCGTAATAGGATAATGTATTTGTATATAATGGATGTAATGAACAGAGAGAGGGGCAGCTGGGTTGTGACCAGGAGTGACCGTGATAATTGGTGATGATAGGGTCTGTTATTCTTCCAGGAATTTGTAGTGTTACTTGAATTACAATGCTCTGTGCTGTACCAAATTGTAAATTATTTTGGCTTGAGTGACGAAGGAAATAAGGTGGGCGTCACAGGACTCTACTGATGGCTCCTGACTTCAACTGCCTCTTTATATGGTAATGAATGACACCTTTCATCCAATATCAGTTGATAGTTTGTCATGTCACTGAAAATTATGAGTGGTGAAAGAAAGTGAAGCTGACAGTACAAAGAAAGTGAAGCTGACAGTACAAAAGAAAGTGAAGCTGACAGTACAAAAGAAAGTGAAGCTGACAGTACAAAAGAAAGTGAAGCTGACAGTACAAAGAAAGTGAAGCTGACAGTACAAAAGAAAGTGAAGCTGACAGTACAAAAGAAAGTGAAGCTGACAGTACAAAAGAAAGTGAAGCTGACAGTACAAAAGAAAGTGAAGCTGACAGTACAAAAGAAAGTGAAGCTGACAGTACAAAAGAAAGTGAAGCTGACAGTACAAAAGAAAATGAAGCTGACAGTACAAAAGAAAATGAAGCTGACAGTACAAAAGAAAGTGAAGCTGACAGTACAAAAGAAAGTGAAGCTGACAGTACAAAAGAAAATGAAGCTGACAGTACAAAAGAAAGTGAAGCTGACAGTACAGATGCATTTCATAAGGAGAGGCTAATTGTATACACGGTCAGTAATTAAAACGTCTGGGCTGAAAATTAACCACACATTTGATATGTATCATAATAATAATATATTTAAATGCTTTCCTCCTGATGATTCATATTAGATTCTAAATATATTCGGTTAGGTTGTATCAGTCTATAATGCAATGACCAGGAGCTTTATATCTGAGTGACATGATAAGTACCAATTTTGGGAGTATGATTTCTGAAGTTATTACAAAAAGAAACGAGAAAATAAACTCGACACATTAAGGATCTGAAGAACGAACAGTCAGACACAAGATTCTTATACTTGGACGTCATGTTGGACTGCTTTAATTAAGGAGGAAGTACAGTGTTGACAAAATCTGGAGCTTCTGATTCATGCAAACTATTCCAGGCAACCAAACACCATTATTTGTGTTCATCTGGTCCTGTTTCCTGGTATACTTTGGAGGCATCATGGCACTCCACTCTATCAATAAAGTATACTATCCCCTTAAGGCTGTCTGTCTGTTAAGGGATGATATGGTATGGGAAGGTATAGGGTTGGGTAGAGTATAAGATATGGTATGCTATGGTGTGATGTAGGTGTTGTATGGTAGAATATGGTAAGGTTGTCTGTGTGGGAAGGGAAGAGGTTAGGTATAATATGGTACTGTACAGTCGGCAGCACAAGTTTGCTTCATTTCCACCTACGTATGACTGTATTAGCTATAGTGTTGTTGTAATACAATTTTCATGCAGAGATGACAGATATAGTTCTCATATGGTAAATTACGTATGTTGTTGGAATAAAAACGGGTTTAGAATGCAACTAACAGGTCACATTAGCAATATTAAGTACACGAGATGGACGCGAATATATATACAGTATCCTGCCAACTATATTGTCCAGTCACGAGCACTAAAAAGTATACAGTTTTGGTTGAAGCTTTGAACAGTTCAATTCACCAACAAAGTCATTCCAATGGAGATCTTATTGTACAGTCGGCGGCAAAAGTCCTGTCGCCTCACTTGCTTCACTGAGGTACGCGATGTTCATAGACTCGAGATTATTAGGTAAAGAAAACGTGCTAATTTCTCGAGTCCATGAACACTGTGCGTCTCGGTGAAGCAGGTGAGGCGACAGGACTTTTGCCGCCGACTGTACATTTATTGACTGTATCTAGGTATTCGAAGCACACCTGTATACTTATTAGTGCTCGTGATTGTCTGTACCTTATAGTCAGACAACGAGTGAGTGAGTGAGTGAATGAGTGAATGAGTGAGTGAGTGAATAAGTGAGTGAGTGAATGAATGAGTTAATGCATGAGTGAGTGAATGCATGAGTGAGTTAATGAATGAGTGAGTGAGTTAATGAATAAGTGAGTGAGTGAGTGTGAGTTGGGAAGGAAGGAAGGAAGGAAGAAAAGGGGACGAGCACACACAGTATAGTATAGCGAAGCACTGTATGGTGTGGCTGTCAGGGCAGGTGACAAGATATATGGCACTAGATATATAGGACAGATATATGGGGAGCGGCATTACACGGGTAGTCTGCCTCACCTCAACCCAACCCCCTTCCCACCCCATCCCCTTCCCATTCACCCCACTCACTACCGGCTACCACATTAATCTTCCCTTCTGTTCTATCCTTTTTGTTCTGCCTCATGTTTGTTGTTGTTGTTGTTGGGTGTGTGGTTTATGTGCGTGGTTCGTTTGTTCCTAATTTTCTATACGTTTGTGTGTGTGACCTCTATGTGCATGTTTGGTGGCTATATATATATTTATTTATTTATTTATTTATTTATTCATATACTTATTTGATTGTTTAATATATACTCTTATAATTATCTTTCTATAGATAACTGCTTGTGTCATTGCTGTGTACGTGTGGTTTCTTTAGTTATCAGCTCATATGTATATGTATGTATGTATATATGTATGTATATGTTTATTCAATGAAGTAATAATAGATGATGTGGAATTAATTATATTTATCTGCACTCTCAATAAATGACAAGCAGCCTATATCAAGATGTAAATAAATAGCTTGTTGTTATTATGCTTCAATGAGTTTGCTGCCAACCCATGGACCTGCTAACTCACTTTCAGTTCTCCTTAGCTGCGTCATTAAAACTTTCAGAATCACTCCATGAACATTATTATACTGCCTATCATATTTCAGGCTTCAGCAATACTTTATTATTTTAATATTTTGCTTTATTATGTTTTATATGTTGTTTGTTTGTTTGTTTGTTTGTTTGTTTGTTTGTCTTAATTAGTGGGACCTGTTTGTTTTTAATTTGTTAGCGACGAGTTTGTGAAATTATCTACCACTTTTGATTCGAGTATGTGTAGGAATTCCATTGTCTGAAACCCTAAAGAAAAACTATTTGCGCTGCAGTTTATGGAAATACGAACATGATAAATTAATCGACTCAAGAAAATAAAACTAAATTAATGTAGATTACTGCATCGAAGTAGCAAACTGTAATGTACAGTTGGACATATGAATGGGTGGTACAGCCCAGGTGAAAGATTCATGTCCCATTTGAGTAACCAGTGTCTATTATCAGGTACTTGCCTTTTATTACCATCCTCAATACTGACTTCTGCCCCTGATGTCTCCTATTTGGCACTAAGGAACTTGATATAGGCAGAAATTGATCATCTTTCACTTGGGCTGTACCGTACAGTTGCCAGCACTTATGAATGATGCACTCAGCGTTGCCAGTCCTCTTCTCATGTACCAGTTATAATAAATTAACACTTAACGCTGTATTTGCGATTAGCGAATATTAGCTTGAATTTTCTACAGTAGTCTAGTTGGCCTTTCTCCCTCTGCAGGCCTCTGAGATAATATCTCACCTCTCCTCCCACCTGACTCTATTACCTTGCATTCCGTCACATCATATATCTCCCTAACTACCCCACTGTACACTCCTTTATACGCTAACTTGCACCTCTTTATGTTTGGCCACCCACTGTCATCCCAGTCTATCAACCCACCTACCTACCTACCCACTTATACCCACTTATCTACATTGCCTGGTGGATACTCACACACCCATCCACCCACATACCAGCAAACCAACACACCCACCTACATACCAGCCAGCACACACACCCACATACCAGCCAACCCCCCCCACCCACCCACATACCAACTAACACCCCCACCTCCACCCACCCCCACCCACCCACATACCAGCCTACCTGATTTTCCATACACAAGTGAGTTTACGTTCCTACCTCTACTTACAAACAAACCTACCTATACCTTCATCCCATACAATATAAAACCTAGTGTCTATTAATATTATACAGTACCTATATACTTGCATGTACAGTTGACTTCAGGAACTCATATTCGCCACTTTGAAATCAAGGCCTCGTAACAACTAGAAAATGTCGTATGTTAATTTCCAAAACACCAAATATTTCTTGTAATGTAATTGGGTAATCCTTCTTGAATCAGTCGGCAGAACAATTTCTTACAGTATGTGTAGAATATAGAAAATAAAATTAAACCAATACTGTGTACGAATTTCTGAGGCTGACTGTACATCTGCCTCTCTGGTTATTCATACATACATACATACATACATACATACATACATACATACATACATACATACATATTTTGACTTCTTAGCCTCCTCCTCCTCCTCCTCCTCCTCCTCCTCCTCCTCCTCCTCCTCCTCCTCCTCCTCCTCCTCCTCCTACTCCTACTCCTACTCCTACTCCTACTCCTACTCCTACTCCTCCTCCTCCTCCTACTCCTACTCCTACTCCTACTCCTACTCCTACTCCTACTCCTACTCCTTCTACTACTCCTCCTCCTCCTCCTCCTCCTCCTCCTCCTCCTCCTCATTTGACTATTTCCATCATATTACCACGGACGTCCCCTTTCGTTCTGCACCCGCGCTGTTCAGAGTAAGACATGGGAATGAAAAAAAAAAAAAAATGAAAAATGAAAAAAAAATGATAAAAAAAAATAAATGAAAAACAGAACCGTGAATGAAAAAAAAAAAAAGTAAATGAAAAAAAAAGTAAATGATGAATAAAAAAAAAAATAGAAATAATAAAAATAACCGTGCAGAATTATATAGTAGGTAAGGATGTATGATGTTGGGTTGCCACTGCGGGAGGAAGGAAGGAAGGTGATGTATGATGTGCATTTAAAACATCGTTATTTTATGCTTTGTACTGCGCATAATTCATAAGGCAAAGTGTGATTACGCATACTTAAATCCCAAATGAGGTCGTAATTACAGACAGGGTTTATATTTTTTTTTACACACACTTAACCTAATTTTTTTTTTTTTTTTAACCTACACGACTTTTTTTTTTTTTTTTTTTTTTTTTTTTTGCGTGCTCTCGATAATTTATTAGCGTTTTAGTTATTAATGTTTCTGCTAATGGGAATGCTATAATAATCGGTTGTGGGAGAGAGAATTGGAGAGTTACTGCTTCCTCCAGACATTGCCACACAACAGACTCTTAGAAGGCTTCATAAATTTGTAGTGCTGATAATGATTCCTCCAGACCATGTTGCCACGAAACAGACTCATTCAGTGTAGGTGTTGTTATGGTGGTAGCTTTAATAAGGGGGAGTTTATATTATGTTGGTAAATCTGGAGCAACTGATTCCTCCAAACTATTCCAAGCGACAGAAAAAGCCCATTATTATTTGTGTTGATTTGGTCCTGTTTCCTGGCATACTCTGGAGGAATCAAACCACTCCAATGTAACAAAAGTGAATGACCCCCTTAATTAATTTGAATGAGTTACAAGGAGTGATAAATAAGCCTCCAATTTCGACTGATTCTTTTAAATTATGTCAAAAAAACAGAGCCCCTATTAGTAACAATGATGTTGGGGGGAGGGAGGGGGCGGATTTGCTTTCTGGTATAGCCTGGAGGAATCAGGAATTAACCTCCCCCCCCCAAAAAAAAAAAAAAAAAAAAAATGTTAAGAGAAAAAATGAAAAAAAAAAAATCTTAATGTGGCAGAAATGAAGAGGGTGAGTGTTGTTTTTGTTTTGGTTGTTGTTGTGGTTGTTGTGGTTGTGGTTGTTGTTGTGTTATTGTTGTTGTGGTTGTTGTTGTTGTGGTTGTTATTGTTGTTGTTGTTGTGGTTGTTGTTGTAGTTGTGGTTGTGGTGGTTGTTGTGGTTGATTTTGTGGTTGTTGATGTTGTGGTTGTTGTTGTTGCTGTGGTTGTGGTTGTAGGGTTTATCTCGTCAGCTACCGGGGTGGGTGGTTAGTTGGTGTGTAGTAATTTCTCAGGGGTAACGTGAAGGTGGGTGGGAGTCGAGAATTAATTAGTGTGAGATTATGGAGTTGGATGGATGGAAGGATGGATGGTTGCAAATTAATATGAGGGTACGGTAGCCTAATGATGGATATTTTGCAT